>VNJS01002896.1:0-14272 GCA_008042575.1 Drosophila watanabei | reverse complement strand
AAAAGCTATCGTGCTGATCTGCAAGCATTGAACGATTTGCAAATTCCAAGGCACATCTTTGAAGGGAAAGTGCCCGTTAACCAGGAAATACACACGTTTGTCGATTCATCAGAGCGGGCATACGAAGCGGCAATTTATATCCACGCCACATATAAGAACAATCAAGTATCTGTCCGGCTGTTGTCCTCAAAGTCAAGAGTAGCACCAACAGCGAAAGAAACATTACCGCGCCTAGAATTATGCGCCGCAGTCTTGGGAGCAGAACTAACCCATAGAGTGCGGAAAGTCTTACGGATACCTAATAAAAGTGTTCCTGAATATCTATGGTCAGATTCAACTGTGGTCCTGTCCTGGATAAACGCATCAGCGTCATTGTATTATACGTCCGTGGCGAATCGAATCGCAAAAATTCAAGCTGTTTCAGACCAATCTCAATGGCGTCACGTGTCATCGGCTAACAATCCAGCAGATGTACTATCGAGAGGAATTGCCGCCAGTAAATTAGCGGAACACAATCTCTGCCTATATGGACCGCTATTCCTACATGGTTCTCGCGACAAATGGTGTAAAGTACCAACGATCACCCCCAGCGATCTGGAACGCAAGTCTAAACAAGTTAGCCTGCCAACTTGTCAAGATGAGCTTGGCCGCGTACTCTACAATTGCAATCATAGCAACTCTTTTAATAAACTACAACGTATTGTAGCTTACATGATGCGGTTCTGCAACAAGAAAAACAGAGCGCCCACAAACAAAGTATCCACAAAACGGTGGACAAAAAGAGCTCGATCGCGTCCCTTTCTCCTCTAATCGGAAATGACGGACTGATCAGGGTCGGAGGTAAATTGGAAGAATCTAACCTTCCGTATAACGCAAAGCATCAAATTTTGCTTCCATACAACGATACTCTATTGAAGAATCTGTTGCGAGAGATTCATGAAGAGAACATGCATTGCGGGGCTCAATCACTAAGAGCCATTGCCAGACAACAATATTGGATTCTGAATGATAAATCAATGGCACGGAGCATTATTCACAGCTGTGTCAGATGTACAAGAGCACGGCCCAAATCAATGCAACAGATCAAGGGCAACCTACCAGCTGACCGAGTAACACAGTCTCGGCCGTTCTTCAACTCTGGTGTTGACTACTGTGGACCAATTTGGATTCACCACAAAATTCGTGGAAAAAGACCCGATAAGGCATACATTGCAGTTTTTTGCTGTTTTGCAACGAAGACGGTACATATAGAGTTAATCAGTGACTTAACAGCAGATGCATTTTTAGCTGCTCTTCGACGGTTCTTGAGTCGACGTGGAAAATGTCAGACCATTCATAGCGACAATGCAACAAATTTAGTCGGTGCCAACAATCAATTGAAGGCATTAAAAGAAGCTATCTCTTTACTGACAGAGCTCAATCGCATATCAACAACCACTGCAATTAAAGGTAAGTTGAGTTTAATTCATACCGCCCCGAGCACCATCTTTTGGCGGCCTTTGGGAAGCTGCGGTAAAATCAGCAAAGCGATTGCTGGTATCAGTCACAGCTACAGCTTCGTTAACATTTGAGCTAAACACCGTAATCGTGGAAGTGGAAGCTATCCTCAATTCTCGACCCCTGACACCAATGTCGTCTGATCCAACTGACACATCAGCTCTGACTCCTAGTCATTTTCTGATTGGTAAACCGTTGACGGCTCCTCCCGATGCAAATATCGCTTCACCCGGGAAAACGTTAGTGAAGAGATGGGAATTAGTGTCCACACTTAAGCAAATGTTCTGGGATCAATGGTCTATGGAGTATTTACAAGAGCTTCAAATGCGAAATAAGTGGAAAACCATGTCACAAGTTTACGTCTTGTAAGGACTACTAGTACTAGTCAAGGAAGACAACGTGCCGATGATGAGCTGGCCAATGGGACGAATAGTGAAGACGTCTCCTGGTAAGGACAACCATGTCCGAGTAATAGATGTGAAGACTGCATCTGGGATCTTCAAACGACCAATAAGTCGTCTTGCTCCGCTATAAAAAGAAAATGAAATCATCAAACGTCCTCACAGCGCCATCGAAGATACGACGCCGACTGAAGAAATGCCAACACAAAAGAGCAGGGTGCCAGCTCCGATTCTTCCGACGCTGCTGGCAATGTTACTCATTCTGCCGCTAGCAATGGGACAACAAGCATGTGTCACACATTTCGCAAATCAGCCAGGAATATTCTATGAACGAATTGGGACCTCAAGAATGGCGATTTCGGAATGGAATATCATAGTGTACTAAGACTTGCAGCCATATTAGAGTGATATAAGAATAGCTGAATATCAAACATTAGTGTTCAGAATTACGAAATATCAACGCCCCCATTATTTTTTCTACTTTCGATTGCATCGATGCATTATTTTTCCATCGAATCTTTTAGCGGAAGAATATTCACCATGCTTCTACACAAAGATCCGTATTTCCGTACAACTGTCACTTTTCGCGACATCTCATTCATTTTACTAGCGACGGTTTGAGCAGTAGCTCGGCCAGAAAAAAAAAAAACAACCAAGTAAATGTGTCGATGTTGCCCTGCTATCTGCTCCAACTTTCGGTACGCTGAGCGTTAGTACCGACGACGCGCCCCAAAAAAGTGTGCCACAGTGTGCCCTTCCCTACATTCTACAAGCAGCATAAGTCAACGTAGCGTTAATCAGCTGATGGTACAGACCTGCTAGTGGTTCGCATTCCTACCTTTGCCGGGTCTGCAGCGGAAACCATCCGGTACGGAGATAAATTCGATTCTACGCTGTTCTCGTCAACTGGTTTTGTACCAACTGTTTGGCATTCCAACGAAACGAGCGGCAATGGCGAACGATGTAAGATGTACAACCAGAACCAGAACACGCTACTGCATATGAAGGATAGCCCGCTGCCTCCACGTCGTTATAGGTATCTGACGCTTCCTTCTCGTCGCACGGCTGTCTCTTCCCGGCATGTTTCCGCCGCACCATCTTTCTCTTTACTGATTTAGCGTCACAGTGTTAACATCCTCCGTACACTATGGTGCAGTTTAACACCGTGTCAAAACCTTTTTGGCAATGCGACAACGATACTGCAGACGAGCTTTCAAAGGACAGCGTCGACGTTCTGTCTCCCTTATAACTCTCCAAAGCCCCAGTCGGACTTTGTTTCATGTGCTGAACGATTCAGGATAGAAAACTGCGTTGAACGTGGATGGCTTCGACACGCGCTGATAAAACAGTTTAATTTTTCACATGTATCTTATGATTTGCTCTTTAAAATATGTAAAATTCTTTGAAACATAAATCCGAAAAGATAAGTATATGAAGTATATTTTGTTGTTAAATCTGTCTATATTTTTTAAGTAAAATTTATTTAAACAAATTTAATATAAGAGAAATATTTCCCCTATTCAGGTCAAATTTACAATAATGAAAAACGTATAACTATTTTAAACAAATATATTCTAATCAGTTTAAAATCTCATTCTTAGTTCTGGAAATAAATACACAAGCCATCCCTACAACTATGGGCCATATTGGCCTTTGCGTAGCCCCACGAGATTCGTTCGGTTCAACATAACCTAAAATGTTCATCAATTAAGAAAATTTTCGCTGGGAAAATGTTGGGCTAACCCAAACACTGAAAGGGAGCTTACTGTAGTAAGTACCATATAGTGTTCAGAAAAAAAAAACAAAATAACTATGCTTTGTTACCGTTTTTGTCAAATTTTGGAGCAAACATGGTACAAATATGACACCACATTTAAGAGCTCCAGTTCAATTTTTCTTTTACATACATTCTTCGTTGACACTAAGTTGTAATATTCTTGTAGGATATCGGGTATAACAAATTCTGTTTAAATCAAACACCCCTAATAAATGTTGACATTGTTAAATTTTTGGTTTTTATTCAATTCAAAATAATAGAGCATTTGACCGTTTTTTTTTTAATTTTTTCTATACACCTAAAGGCCTTTTCTGTATTTTTCGCCTATTGTAAAATCAGTCATGCCTTTTCCTGCGGTTCCACAAGTTCCGACTCCAACTCTGCCGCTTACATTATCAGGAGATGCAAATATACTTTTCACCTTTATTCCAGACTTTTTTTGATTTTTATTTGTAAAATTGAGCCATTTATTTTTGTCTGATTCACGTTCCTCCTCCAGGTCTTTAAAGCGCTGCTGTTTTTTTTGTTTCCTTTTTTTTAAATACTCTTTTTGGTTTGGCCTGTGACGTCTAAAAGAAAATGTGGTTAAAAACTACGAGGGATTACCGTATTCATTATATATACTTAGTTGAAGGAAAAACTTCGTTGCGGGTACTGCATTCTCGAAGCTCGTTGACATTTGTTGTAGAACGATTTTGATATGCATCAAATATTACATTTACTTCTCCTTCGCTTGATATTCCCTCTATAGTTGCATCGTAGTACTGTCGATCCTCTTTCCATTTAGCTTGACATTTGTCGCCAATCTTCCAAATTTTTGCAGCTGAAACTAATTTTTCCGCTTCTAAAAGAGCAGCTTCAATTTCGTCAAAGTAATTTGCCGAAGCAGTTTTAGATGAAGAAGGCTCAACATATGAAGATTTATGTTGCTCTTCTAGTTGCGTATGTATCAAATCACGAGTTAGTGTAATTACTTCTTCCAGATCACTTTTAAGTTTTAAAAGCTCTTCATTTTTTGGATCAGTTTGCAGCGCTGCTTCCACCTTTAGAGTAAAATACAAAAGTGACATATTTTATTGTTATCGACAAACTTACAAAAAAGATAAATATTATTATTAAATAGTTCACAAGTATAAAGGTTTATTACTTTTACCGAGTTAGGGAGTATACATTATCATTCTTCTTGTAGAAAAACTAAATTATAAAGCCTTTTTGTCTGGGCTGGGATGTAAGCTCGCCGGCGAACAAAGGAACAAAGAAAGGAGCATTGCTTTCTATGTATCGCCCATGGTCCCAAGATGGGAAGGAGTGTAAACATGAGTCACAGGGACGGAGCTTGAGTTCACAGGCTCAGCTAAGCGTCCGATGTAAGATGAGTTAATGTGCAAGTGAATAAAGAGATGGTGGAAGAGAACCGGTGGAACCATCTTTCCGCTATCCAGTTGGTTGCCATAGAATTTCGGATAGAGCCCAATTAGTAGTTCTTGGTGATTTTAACCTAATGCTGGCTTATTTAATATTTCGCTGTCCATTTTAACCATGTAGGAAATTCCTTGGAGGGCTTACTTGATCTTAGTTTTTTCTGTGATCCGGCAAGAGTTAGTTTAGCTAGGGTGGCGCCGCTGACCCGAAGATCCCTATCAACCTACCTTTGATGTGAATTTCGACTCTGGGACTAACGTACAGAGTATATCCGACCGTTATACTACCCCTCTATCTCTACCTCCTTACTTTACTAAAGAGTTAAGTCGCCTAAAAAACATAAAGTCTACGCTGTATGGCAAACTTAGACGCATCTGTTATCCAAATGCTCTTTTCACCTGTTTAACAGCAAGGACACACTTGACCGTGCTGAACGCGCAGTGTTATAAAAACAATCTTACCCTCTTAAGGATACAGTTCTCACAGTACCCTAAACATTTTTAAAATTTTGTTAACACCATACAAAGGATCAAACATATCCTTTCTCGCTTTCCGTTGAAAATACGACTATAAATAATGATCAGACAATAGCCGATCTATATGCGAAGTTTTTTTTAACAACATACTCAAATTCCACGGATTCTAATCAGACTTATTCTTACAGCATGCCCAAATCGGTCCTTATTTTCAGTCCTAGTTTAAAAGAAAGCTCTCTTTTTCTCTTCTGACGGAATACCTGGATGAGAGCTTGGGTATTGTGCCGAGCCACTAAGCAAGCCCCTCCTAAATTGTTTACCTTATTCCTAGAAACTTCAAACTTTCCCCTTATTTGAAGAAATCATTTGTTATTTTTTTTCACTCCTTGTTAGGAAACTCGATGGGTTTCCCGATGATCTAAGATGGATCTCAAGTTATCTAATTGGCACGGCGCAAGAAGTCCTTTTAAAAAGCTTTCTCGCCTAATGTTCTGTGGGTTACCGCTGGTGTCCCGAAAGGGATCCATTTGGGCCCCTTATTGTTAACATTTTTCATTAACGGCCTGCTCAAAGTTCTGACTACCCTGCAGAACCACTTTTAATCAGTAGGCTAAATTCATCAACGATTCATCAACAGCCGACGTCGATTTGTATCGTGCCGACGCTGCCTTTCGGCCTTCGGATCAAATACACATCTCGCCCTAATTTTTTACTTTTCACAAAAAAGGTTGATTAAAGATGATTAAATATTGTTGATGAAAAGATGATGAAAATATAATAAGTCTTTTAACACTCGCTCGCACTCTCCCTTTCTCAATAAAAATCTGCGAGACCATGTAAAACAAAATCAACAATAAGAGAAACTGTTGTTCTTGCTCAGTGTTCCTTTTGTTCATCTGAGAACCGCGTGTCAATTGTAAGTGAAAAATTGTTAAGGAAAATCAAGTTAATTTTACAATAAACATATATCAGGTAAGTGTTCGTCATCTCCGACCCCATAAATTAAACATATTTTTGATCAGCATCAACAGCCAGTCGATCTAGTCATGTCCGCCTGTCTGTCTTTTCGTTTCTACGCAAACTAGTCCCTCAGTTTTGAAGCTATCTGAATGAAACTTTCTAGATAGTCTCCTATATACTATCACTCATATATAAGTCGTAACGAGCCGTATCAGTGAACTATATCATATAGCTGCCATACAAACGATCCGTACATTTGTTGAATAAAATAATTTCACTGTAGTTTAACATATCTTTATTATTTCTCGGTTATGAGCTTTATATATTCTTTCAGAATTTTGGATTGAATTTGATTACATTTTACTTTACATGCACAAAATGCAAAACTGTTAAAATAAAATGGATATGAAAGTAATTCATTTTATATTAAAAAGGGAAAGATTATAATTGATACAATTGGATACAAACTTCGGCGTGCCGAAGTAAGCTTTCTTTCTTGTTTCTAGACGACATTGGTCATACTGACTCATTCAAGCCACCTAACGAAAATCCTCATGTGTGTAAAGAACTTGGAGGCGCTGGAAGAAAAAGATGAAGGAAGGAAAGAAGGCTGATGCATTGACAGAAGAAGAAAAATGTTGTAGTGTTAAATTATTATTGAGTATTGTTATTAATATTACTTTTGCTATTATGTAATAATAAAAAATGTTTACATTTCAAAAATCTCTTATGGGTTATTAGATAATTATTGATTCTATAATGCATTTTTAATAATTTGAAGATGAAATGTTGATGAAATTTTGGCATAATTTTTTATGAATTTTCGCTAGAAATTTTTGATGAAAAGATTACGAATTGTTGTTGAAGAGTGCTTAGGATATGTCCAAGTTGAATTCATCAGTAATTTGTATACGAATTCATCAATCTTTCATCAACAACACCGGCATGTGTGATGATGAATTACTGATGAATGGTCCTGCAGGGTACATACACTCGCTCGCTTGACGTTGTATTTCTAAAAAAGTACATATCAAGGTAATTTATTCAAAATATTAGTTATAGCTTCGTAACATGGCTTTAATAGCTAGATGAATAGCAATTGGAATGGAGAACCTCCCTCAGACGTTTTGACATAATGTCCACGAGTTTTTGGGTATCCTCCTTTATTTATGCCCATTCCTGCATTATAACTTCCTTAACCCTAGATGGCTATCCTTATTTTTCCTACACTAAGGTTATGCTTCGTAAAATCGCCAATTTTAAAATAAGTATAACTTTTAAAGTATAAAGAAAATTGTAAATATTTTTTTGACATCGTTTTATTTATATTTTTAGCAACTCAAAATAAAAATATTATCTCAGTTTCTTAATTATAATGTACTTAAAAACTAAAAAATAATCAACAACCTTTTTTATTTTTTTTTTTTAAATGGTCGCATTTTCTTTGGCTAAATTAGGAAACAAAAATCACAAATCGTTATTTCAGTCGCATCATAATATTAAGACTTAAAACTAAAAAATGACGTATAGTTTGATACAAAAAATTATTTTTTTATACAAGAGGCGCAAAGATCAATTTTGTGTTCTCCACAAAGGCTTTTTTCGCATGTTGTTTTAGTCATATGTGGCTTAAAGAAGCAAAAATGGCACTTTAAATTTAATCTGGAATGGTTTTAATCATTATTTATATTTTGTTTAACAAATAAGACGTTTGAGGCATTTTCCCGAGTTAAAGAGAGAGGAGTAACTAGACTTAGCCTAGAAGAACTTAGTTTCTTAATTATTTCGCCCAAAATTGGATATTTTCACTGAAATCTTCAGTATTCCCATCAGATTCGTCCTCTTCAAGAAGGTTTTCAGTCGAAATCTTGTCTAAGCCATTGCCTTTACTTATTTACTAGGCCAATATTCTGCACAAGAATATATGAAACATTACCAAAAAGTCACACTAAAGTTATGCTTCGTCGTTTCGACGACGCGAATTTTCAAAAATCATACTTCCATTTAACTGTCGGACTTGTACTTTTGCATAATGCTGTATCTCAGCAAGGACTACAGCTGTACGAAAATCCAGAAAAAATAACCAAAAAATAAATGAAATAATCATTCATATGTGACTATGCGTCGTCGAATCGACGAAGCATAGCCATCTAGGGTTAAGCAATTTTTTTATGTAATCTTTTTTCTTAATTCTGCTCTCAAATAGGTCCCATAAGAGCACTATTGGATTGATATCCGGAGATGGAAGAGGCGTTTTCAGCTCTTTCTTGACGTTATCTCAAAGCCAATCTTTTCTTTTATTCAGATTCACTTCCGATATAAAGGGCTGATTACAAGCTACGTGGCTATCGTAACCGCTCCTTATCCTCTAAAGCAGGGCCGCCCAAAAGCTGCTTACGACGGAGCATATTTCAATACATTCAAAAGAAAACACCAATACTAGTAAAGAATTTTTTTTTTAATTTCAATGGATACACTGAAAAAATTTGGGAGATGCATTTTTATAATAAAGACGCGCCGATAATGACGCGCCGACAATGCAATCACTAAAATCATAATACAATTTCTTGAAGTGGATGCGCTTCGCCAAAGCAACAACAAAATGTTCATGAAATTTTTTAACCCAACAACAACCACATGCAAGTGCTCGAATGCAGATGAAGGATAGAGATAAGAAAACGAAAGTGAAAAATTGTTTTTGCAATTAGCATTGGCGCATGCCGATAGCCGTGTACATATACGCATTTGCTCGCATATGCTTCGGAGCCGATTACAAAAACAAAGGAGCCATGGGAGCAATGGGTCTGGGCTTCTATGCTCTAAAGCAGGGCCGCCCAAAAGCTGCTTACGACGGAGCAAATTTCAATACATTCAAAAGAAAACACCAACACTAGTAAAGAATTTTTTCAATGGATACACTGAAAAAAATTAGGGAGATACATTTTTACACTAAAGACAATTATTACTTGTCAAATGACGTGCCGACAAGGCAATAACTAAAAGCTTAATACAATTTCTTCAAGTGGGTGCGCGTCGCTAAAGCAACAACAAAATGCTCACGAAATTTTATGACCCAACAACAACCACATGCAAGTCCAGATACCTTGCTCAAATGCAGATGAAGAATAGAGATAAGAAAACGAAAGTAAAAAATTGTTTTTGCAATTAGCATTGGCGCATGCCGAGAGCCGTGTACATATACGCATTTGCTCCCCTATGCTTCGGAGCCGATTACAAAAACAAAGGAGCCTTGGGAGCAATGGGTCTGGGCTTCTATGCTCTAAAGTTAGCTCATAAGCAGCTATAATAGGATTTTGTTCCACCAGTTGAATCAATTTTTTTCTATACTAGGATTTTGTTTCACCAGCTGAATCAATTGTTTTTCTCTCTTTGTTAAAAGGCGAGGACGACCAGTACGAGGCTTAGAAAGATTGATCTGGTGAATGTTTAGTTTTTGATTACCTTCTTAATTGAGGAGTGGGCTCTTCAAACTTTGTTACGAACTCCACGGTTACTTTTGCCCCAATAATTTATAACTAAGTTTCCATATTCACAGTTAAACCTCGGTGTATGCAGACTTTTGGGATCTACAATTTAGAGTACTTTTGTTAAAAAAATGAACAAACATTTAAATATTTGACCTAAAATTAAAAAAATTAAGAATCTGAAATACATTTTCCCAATTTATAAGATTATGAAAAAATGTATCATGGTACGTACGTATAATACTTTAAGAGAAATTCAACGTCACATTTATTTTTTCCGTGTGTATCCAGAAATACGTAAGCAGAAACACGTATGCACATACGAAAAGCCAATGGTTTAGAGTCGGCATATTTATAAGAGTTTTCAACTAAAAAACTATTTTAACGCGGTCATTGTCATTTACTTTCATATAAGTTTTATTTTATATTCGTGAAGGCTGTATATCGCTTTATATTTACGTACAAACAAACAATAATAAATACTAACTTATCATAATACCCATGAATAATTTAGTCAAGCAATAGTATTAAACGAACCTGTTGCAATTGTAACTTGTAGTTTTGCAAATCGTCTGCCATTTTAACAATTTAAATACTCATCCGATATTAACCATTTATAAACAAATGCCAAGACAGCGCTATAAAACGATACATTTAACACAAGTATTGTAATATATATACACAAAGATTATACCTTATTTACATTGATTTTGAACGATAGAGTGAAGGGTGAAATAAAAAATATCGTGTTTACTTTGAAAAAGTACCGTTTACCGTCAGCCTTTTTTAAACCTAGAAAAAAAACATGACCGAAAAGTTTTGTAAGTGGCAAAACCTTAAGGTTTTGCCGCTCCGAAATGTTCTTCACCCAATTGTACATCCAAATCTAACCGTCTTTTTGTTTCTTTAATCAATCATATGACGAGGAATTGGAGGTTTTTAAACGATTTTCTCTATCATTGAGCAAATGCCCCAAAAGTGTGTGCATGGCGGTAAAGGCGCACAAAATATAATTAAAATATATTAAAAAATGGGCGTTTTATATCAAATTTTAGCGATTCGAGACATTTTGGGGAAGAATATACCGGAAAACACGACACGTTTCTTAGGCATTCTTTTAAACATGGCGCATTCTATATTCCAATTGTTCCTGGGCCTCTTTGGTTACATTTTCGTAGTGCAACGGCCGAGGCCGTAGTATAGTTAGGTTTCTATGTACAATTGGATGGAAAACAAAATGAGACATTTCGGAGCGGCAAAACCTTACGGACGGTTAGTTTATCAGATAGAGGAAGATGGATGTATATCTGTAGGAAGACCCTATAACGCCCTATTCCCACAGAGCAACATCTAACATCCCCCATCCGTTGAACGCATGTTCCATAATTTTATGCCGTTCCAAATTTTCCCATATTGTTTCACATCTGTTTGACATCAAAATTTGATGTGAGTGTTTTGCCGATAGTTAGCCAATAGTTTTTCGGTGCAACTCTGAATTCTTCTTCTTCTCGGTGAAAATTTGACAGTTCATTACGAAAATTTAAAAAATAGTTGGCCTGGAACAGTTAAAACTTGAAAATGAACGGAACAGGTAATACAAGTTGCACAAATTCTCTTGTTTTATTATTTATTGTTTTTAATTTTACAGACGACAAAAAAACTGCCGGTGGGAAGCTGAGGTGGAACCTCTAAATGGAGCTCCAGTTCATTGATATGTTGCAGGAGCACATCGATGAACTGCGAGGAACTCGCACGCTTTTATGGAGATGGCCCAGTCCATGACAGAGGCTGGACATGAGGAGTCATGGAAGGATGTCAGCTAAATATTTCAAAGACTCCGTGGTGATTGACCCCGGGGAAGAGTCAAAGTAGACCACAAGGAAGAGCTAGTTAAAATTGCACGGCAGAGATTGGAGGAGCAGCAGACTCAAACAGAAATACTGAAGAGAATGGCTGAAAGTCAGGAAGAGTTTCAGTCCCAAATTCTGAAGTTGCTGAGGGAGTTTAAGAAATAATAATAAATAATAAATTATCAGAATAAAAAATAATTTAAATGAAACTACATGAATATGATTTATTTAAATAATTTATTGGTTAAAATTTAGGCTATTATTTGCAGATATATTAGTTCTGCTTGCTTGATATTTGCTGCAAAAATAGATTGTAATGGAACATTTACTCAACATTTTAACTCAATTTGAAAATTATTGTTTATTTTTTTGACGTGCCACAGCTTTTTAATAAGCTGTCATCAGATGGGGGATGTGATACAGCCTAAGGGAATCGAAGTTTCACATCTGACAAAAATCCCAACTGTTTCACACAAATGTACTGCCTGGGAAAAGACTCTAAGACTGTGTTGCATTTCTAGTCGGAATGGGCTGGAGGACTATCGATATATCGATAGGGGTTAGGATCGGTAGGACCAGGGGGAGGGGATTTAAATGAGCGAAACGGTAGGATGTAACGGGTAGGGACTTAAGAGAAAGGGCTTTTTACCCTTGGCCTCGGCCGTTGCACTGAGGAAACGGTTCCTAAGTCGGAACTCGGGAAACGGACCGAGGCTATATAGGGCGGTGTAGGGAAAGAAAAAGATAACAGTAGGAGCATGCATGCAAAACGGTAGCAACAAGTGTTAGTTTTGTTAGTAGTGGAAAGAAAATTAGAAAACGTGAGTGCGGGAAAATAACAAGTGGAGAAAAGTTAATAAAAAAAGGAATTTGTCTTGCAGCGTGGCCGTGACATACTCACTGGCCACGGAATTTATTTTTATTTTCTGGTGCTTACTGTGCAATTGTTGTCTTACCTGCCGCCGGCCACTGCCGTTGTGGAGGTGCCTGGAGAGAGCGAACATCCGCTAGAGTTAGTGCCAAAAGGCCGCCGGCCAGACGTCACACAGCAGTGTCCACTTCGCCGCCGAGCCACCGAGCCACCGCTGAAGTCGCCGCATCAACCAAATCCATGTTGGGCCATCCGGATCCGGTGAGTCCGTTCCGAGCAGCGCCGCCGAGACCGGCGGCTGTTTTCTAGGCGTTTGTCAGCCTCTCGAGCCGTGGCCGTGGAGCAGAAGCTTCTCCCCGCGCCCCAGTTAGCGCCGAATCCTGCTGAAAATTTAGAATTAAATAATTGCTATACAATTCCTTTTGTTTTGATACTTACTTGCTTGTCCTCAGTTCCTATGTGTTTTGTTCTACGCGTTTCCGGAGTCGGGTCCGGGATTAGTGCAACACAGGTGCTGTAAATTTAACAGAAGAATTAAAAAGAAGTTGAAGCATAAAATTGATAATCAGACTCACCCTTGTCGTTTCTTTTGGAGCTCCAGTAGGGACCCTAGGTAGGAAAAAGGGGTCTTTCTCTTAACCAGCCAGTTTTTGGCCAATTCTTGCCGGCGAAAGCGCCGAACCGCCGACTTCTTTGAAGTTCTTGCAGCCTTGGCGCAAGCGCATCCCTGGCTAGGGTCACGGCTTCGCCGGGAATAGGTCCCAGCGGAACGAACAAGCACCCGCATTGTTGGCCTAAGTGTCCTGCCATGTTAGTGTTAAGGATCTAGAAATGTATGTAAATAATTAAAATTACAAAATTATGATTGAGTAGAATCCATGAGCTAGCCCGGCGTTGCCCAGAAAAAAAGCAGTTCCGTTACAATATGGCGCCCAAACCAAATAACAAATAAAGGATAGCGGGATGACGACGTCTTGTCGAGCCACGTCCTGGACCATCCAGCCCCTGCGATCGGTGGCTTGCGAGGCCATGTTATGGCCTGCAACTGCACCGAGGACATGGCAACTGGTGGTCAAGGCGTAGGCAATTTTGTTGTATATTTGTTTTTTTGTTTTCCTCTTTTCTCCTTCTATGTCAGGACGGGAGGCTTAGCCCGATAGAAGCGGACAATTGCTCCCGGGCACAGGTCGCAGTGCTCTTGCTGTGGCGAGGAGGTGGCATCCGGGCGTGCAAACGACGGATTTGCATCCCTCGGGCCACAGATCCGTGCAAGTGGCACGAAAAGAGCACTGCAATAAGAATCTGTGATATAGAGTATGGGGTTTACAATTTATTTATTTATTTGTTAACGTAAAGTCGTTTGTTTAATTTATTAAATGTATTTTTGTGCAGATCCTTGGGTTTTCCTGGTGGTTGTGGCTTTTGGGATCATCTTGGAGGTGGTATCGTGACCCGCAGGACTCACTGCGCGCTGCACGACCATCACAATTTGGAAAACCTCAAGCCACAGTCATCAAGGAAAATCCTATGAGA
>VNJS01002895.1:0-20079 GCA_008042575.1 Drosophila watanabei | reverse complement strand
CTCTAGTAGACTTCTATTAATTAACCTTCCTTCGCTAGCTAACCGTAGAACGATGCTTGGCGTCGTCTTTATACATAAGCTAATAAATGGAGACGTCGAGAGCCCCTATCTGCTATATGAGCTCAATTTCCACGAACCGCGACTAACATCCAAATTCTAAATCTACTTAGTTATTGGGGACTGTATGATGGAGTTTGAAGTGCATGAACCTCTTTAGGGTTTTATGCGCAGATTACAACCGCCTCTTTGATTATATTTGTGACGCGCACAAATATATTTTACAATACATATAGAATAAATAATAGATAGAAATATGGGAACAAGTAATGAATCGGAATACATCTGAATTAAAGGCCCGCGCAAACGATCGGGGATGAAGGGTCCCACAGGAGAAAGCGTTAGGCACACACAGGAAAGGGGCTAACGCCAGATAGAAGGACGGGCATACTATAACCCGCCTGGCCGCTATATATGGCAAGCCGCAGCCGCTGTAAACTTCACTTAGCAGCCGGCGATCGGTCAGCAGCGAAGTCAATTTTTTGGCTGAACCGGATCATTCGATCTGGTTTGCCTAATACATTGTAGTTAGGAGTAGTTGGTAGTTAAGTATCGATCTCGCGGCCAACCAAAAGGTTCCCGAGCTTAGTATTTCTTATCGCTCTCGTGGCCGACCGAAAGATTTCCAAGCTAAGTATTTCTTCTTGTTCTCGCGGCCGACGGAAAGGTTTCCAAGCTAAGTATTTCTTATCGCTCTCGAGACCGACCGAAAGGTTCCCGAGGTAGGTATTTCTCTCTAGCTCTCGCGGCCGACCGAAAGGTTCCCGAGTCAATTCACTCTCGTTCTCACGGCCGACCGAAAGGTTCCCGAGTCAATTCACTCTCGTTCTCACGGCCGACCGAAAGGTTCCCGAGTGACTGCCGCGGACCACATCTCGTTACAGATCCACCGTCAACACAACGCCCGCCGGACGACGCGCGACGCTGAGTGCTACGAGCCGGGAACGTTGCCCCACGGATCCTGTCGGAAGCGACATAACGAACAAACGAGAGATCAAATAGCGAATTAATTGTAAACCAGTAGCTGAATACAAGCTTTTTTAACCAATTACTGTGTAATTCTCCCCGACTTCTGCTCTGGAACCGGGTCTGAACTCTCCTTGCGCAACCACACCTGACCCAAACAAATATCTGCGACGAATCCTGGCCAATCCTAGCCACCCGAACACTGACAGATCGTCACATTTTGTCGGAATTGATAGTCTTCTTGAACTTAAAACCGTATTGTTTGTAAATTTAACTTAATGTATGTAGTATCTTAGTAAAATAAAATTTTACTCGTATCTCCCTTATTTTCTTTCTCACGTACGTCACACGGCTGCGCCTCTCGGCCGGTTGGGCGGGAGGTGGTAATCGTTGGGACTCGCGAAATAAAAAATAAAAAAAAATATGTGAGCCCCTTTAGAAAGAACTGTGTCGCATATTAGCGCATCTAGAACAAACACCGGCAAAAAAAAAAAAAATGATTCCGATAGAGTTTTAAACCATACCTATCCTATTTCCCAAGGATTCCAAATCTTCAACCCAAACATATTTTTTTGGCAGTAAAAAACTATTTTATTTCTTTTTCATCAATGAAAAAAAGAATTATTAAATAAGTTTACTTTTAGGTAACACTACACAGAAAATAGGAAATCTTTATGGGTTTTGATTTAAATTATATTTATATTCATAAACTATAAAGCAAACTAAACAAGAAAGGAAGCTATTTTCGGCACGCCGAAGATTATATACCCTTGCAGATTGCCATTGGACCAGTTATAATTTATATATCTATATCTATATATCTAGATTTACCGATCGTTCATATGGCAGCTATGCAATATAGTCGTACGATTTTTATGACTTTAAAGCTGAAGTTCGAAAATAAAACAAAATGCTCTCAGAGTAGATTGGATATGTTGAAAATGGCAAAGATATATTTTTTTTCTATGATAAGATATCTCTCAGACCTTATTTTTTATTAACCGGTAACTGGCATGTTGCGAGCAGGGTTGCGGGCTCTGGTTTCTATAAAAGCCACCAAGTAATTCTGCGTCTGCGGAAATGCAACGCAAAAAATCAAACAACACGTGGTCACCACTCAAGTAAACGTCAGGATTAAAATTGCCGGTAAGACTAACAATTATGAATTCTTGTTAGTGGATCGATCGCCGCTATCGATTTGTTCCACAAGAGGCACCTGGGTCGTTACGGAACTTCGACTACCGAGCGAATTGTTGTATGGGCGACATTCTTCTAATCCGAAAAGTTACCTGGCTTTCGTGATATAATTGCAGGACCGCTCTGACAATCACAGCAGAACGGACAACAAACCTAAAGGCAGGTTCTTAAAATTGTTCAAGACAATCGTTGAAGATTTAAAGCTGAAAATTTTGTGATTATAAGCACATTCTTTATTTGAATCGTATTATCTATTAAATGAACTAAGATCATGAAAAAATATTTATATATTCCAAAAATTACACGATTTTTTTTTCACTAATTATTAAAAAAAATATATTTTTTTAATATTTTTGGCTGATAGTAATTTCTTTTGTTAAAAAAAATCTAAGGAACATAAAAAAATAAGGTGTCGAGTGGTTTATTGTAGCGTCTTCAATCACTTTCGAATCATTAGGTACGAAAACGTAGTTTCGAGAAAAATGCATTTAAAGTTTTGGCGATACCATTGCCGGTGCTCAACAGTTGTCAATGTATTGGCCTGTAACTTTTGAATCTTTTGATCTGAAATTTCTTGGTCACATTTTTGGAACCATCTACATGACGGGCCAAAGAAGGTAAGACCTTCCCTATAGCAGACACCACCGTTACCGATTACGCTCCTACCTACGATCCTAACCAGTAGAATTCGCTTTTGGAAAAGAAGTTTAAACTACAGTCTGATTGGATTGGACCCTCCACTGCTACTTTGAGCTAGTATACGAGATACAGGTCGAGATATTGTCAACCTGATTTATTTTTCGACCCTTTTTACTTTTCTTGATTTAAAAAAAATGTTTTAAAAGGATATATACACTTCTTAAATATACAATAATATTAATATATTTATCTTTATAAAAATAAAAATAAAATATATAAATGGAAAAACTAGACAATTTCGTTTTTTAAATCTTTCGTAGGACAACTTTATGATAAGGGCGTCCGATTTTTAAAGTTAAAATCGAAATTTCAAAATATTTCAAAATGTCAGAGTACATGAAGATATCTTAAAAACGGCGAAGGTAGGTTTGCTCCGGGTATCGTAATTCTTTTTTGATTTCGATTTGGGCGAAATCTTTCGATTTCGATTTTAGCTGGTCCGGATCTCGCGTAATTTTTTCTAACGTCTCGATATCGGATAGTTTTATATTTTTTTTGCTCAAAGAGCTGGCGTTGTTGGTTTAAATAGTTGGCAGAATGCTAAAGAGTGTTAAAGCTATTAAATTATTTGTCCAGCTGAAAAATAAAGGCGGCTTATTATTGCTTATTTACTATATTTATCTATATGAAGAGGCTGCCAGTTTGCATGCAGTTTCATTTTAGTGGTCTCAATTAGATTTGTACAGCTCTTTTACCATTCACTTCATAAAATTAAATACAATTATTTATAAAAAGATCATTAAACCTTCATTTAACAATATTACGTTTACATTTAATAAGTATTTTAAACTGAGTGTTTTATAGCGACTTGTTGCGCCAACTGTCTGGGAACCTTAGCAGCCAAATCGAAATTTCTTGTTGCAGACCGGCATTTTTTGTCAAATCTGGTATGTATCAGAAATAAATTTTTTATAAAATACCTACGTGCTAGACTGAACTTGTGATGGTGTAGAATAAACATCTATAGACTACTGAGTAACTATTTTTTTCCCAGTACTAACACTACGAAAATGTGCTGTCACAATTATAATAGCAAATTCGTTTTTAAATTTGTTTGGTAACAATGTGGCCACACTAAACAGCTTTTTATGGTATAAAAATTTGAAAAAGTAAAAAAAAATGTTAAAATCCATATTAGTTTCACTTTATACGGTTTGTTTAAGGATTGGATATTTTAATAGTTTATAATTATGTATTCACCGCTATCAGCTGAAGGCAAGTAACCGGAGGCACCATTGCTGATGCGGCTCAAAAACTAATTATTTCGGCATTTAAAAAGGCTTTTGCTAATTAAATTTTAATTAACGGACCTTATCACTACCACCTTTAATTAAATTAGCCTTTTTCTGCCGTCAATAATTTAATTTGTTGAATTTCCCTAAATATTGCTTGTAAAAATAATTAAATTCAATTATTCTGGCAGCACAATCAAAGCTGTGTTGCCGGCAACATTTTGTTTCTTCGCAACATTTTTGCAGCCAACATGTTACTTATGTCGGTACCAGCAAAAACGATAAAGAAACGTTTTCTTGTTCTTTCCTTTTTTCGTAACTTTTTTTTAATATGGAGTTTCGACGCTTTCACAATTGACACATCAGATTTTCGTTTCGGTAAATTTTTACGATTTTGATAACCGAAGCAGAACAGATAATTTTTTTTTAATTATTTCTAAAAAAAAACCGTTATAAAAAAAAAAAGTTATAATTTTTTTTCTAAAAATTGAAGGATTGTTCCTTTGAATATATTTATATGTGAGAGTATATAAAAGACTATTTGGAAAGTATATATAGTTTTAAAAATGAGAGACTAGTTTGCGTAGAAACGGACAGACGGACATGGCTAGATCGTCTCGGCATTTGATGCTGCTTAAGAATGTATGTACTTTATTGTACGAAAATGCCTTCTTCACTGCGTTGCAAACTTCTAACTACAATTATAATATCCTGTAAGGGTATAAAAATCATTTGACTTGTAACGGAATTCTTATAATACAGGGTTCATAAAATATAAAGTGGAAATGTATTTTAGTTTTGAATTTGTTTTATATAAAAAAGGTAGGTTTATAGCCATAATGTTAACTTAAAGACTACACGATCAGTAAGTATTTCAATACATTTTGAACAAAAACATGTTCAAAATGCGTGACTTCTACTTACCACACCTTGCGGTATTCCGACGTCGTAAGTGGGCGGTGAAGAAGTTGGCTGATAGGGACCACGGGCATAACGCAGTATAGCAAGTTGCTGAGCTCTACGAATACCACACTCACCAAGGCCTCTCAATTGGATCCAATAAGCACCAACCGGTTGATCCGCGGAAATAACGAAATCATAACGCTCGCCTAAAATATTCAGTATATATAGAAGGCATTTACTAAAGAAATTCAGCTACTGGCTACGTTATAACAAAGATTATAGAGAGGGCATCTACTGTGCCTTGCCTGCTGGTAGGCGAGGGGAAAACGGGAACAAGCGAGGCAAATGTTTGTTTTACCCTACAGTACCAATTTTTATCAATAGGCTAAATTCATCAACGATTCATCAACAGCCGCCGTCAAAATTCTACCGAGCCGATGCTCCCATTCGGCGCTCTTATTTTCCTCTTGAACAAAAATTGTTAATGAATGAATAAAAGATATGAATATTGTTGATGAAAAGATGATAAAAAAATTGTCAAAATTAGTCATTTATTTATCAACAAAAGTTTATCCCTCTTGCTCGCACCCTCCCTCTCCCAAAACTACGGGACCGTGTAAATAATCGTTGATTTAACAAAACGAAAAATAAGGGAATCCTTTGTTCTTGTTCAGTTTTATTTTTGTTCTTTCTAGAAGCCTGTGCTATTTTTCGCGCTTGTCATTTGCGTTTTAGTTAGTGAAAAGGTTGAAAGGTATTTAAAAGCAAAATAAAATTTTAAACTTTTATTAACATATAAACATACATACATATATCAGTTAAGTGTTTTTATTAACATGATGGACAGTTCAATAATTTTTAACCAGTGCAAAACAACAAAAATTAAATAACATCAAATAAAACCACATTAAAAGTGGCGGCAAAAGAAATAAGATGGCGCATTATTTTTTATGCGACAACTAAATAAAACTACACTAAAACCATTCAACTGTAAACTATTATTAATATTTTTATTATTATTTACTGTTTATTTTTTGTAGGAGCCATAGTTCTGACGGACTCGTCAAAACCTTCTATGGAGATCTTAGGAAATAACCTCGGATGCGCAAAATATTTCGGGACGGTGAAGAGGAGAAAGGAGGTCCAGAAAAACGAAGGAAGTTTGAAAAGAAGTTAAAAGTTAATTTTAAACTTTTTTCTTATTTTATATACAATTTTTTTAATACGTTTTTAATTGCTGATTTATTATTGATTAATTGTTAATGAATTTGTTGAAGAATCGTTGATTAAAGAATACATAAGTGTTAGTTGAGTTCTGTGTATATGTCTGTGTGTATGAGCCCAACAACATATTTTCGGATGAAATTTCTTATTTAATTTTGATAAATAGAGAAATAAACAACAAAGATTTTAACATCTATGGTTAAATTGTTGGTTTGCAATGCCAATGAGGGATCGATCCTTTGCAAAACGGTTTTTTTTTTAACTCTGTGTTTTTTCTTTTTTTATGAATAACATTTTTTTAATTTAAAATCATTATGTCAACAGTTAAAATTATATTCTTTTTTAATACATTTTGCATTTTCCTCTACATTTTCTCATCGTTTGTTGAAGTTATAATTTTTTTTTTTTTAATTTCCCAATTATTTATATGGAAACTATATGATATAGTAGTCTGAACCGGTCAGTTTTAACGTATATAGTAGTGAGAGTAACTTCTGACTGAAATTATAATAGCCGGCAAGGGTATCAACAAGTAAAAATAAGAAAATAAAACAACAAAAGAAGCTAATTTCGGAACACCTAATTTAAATATCCTTGCAGGTTGCAATTGGATCATGTGTAATTTTTTAATTTTATTTTTTACTTTTTTTTATATTTTGTACATGTAAAGTAAAATATAATTTTTCGCCACAATTACCGATCGTTTCTAATGCAGCTATATGATATTTATATCGTATTATTAAGACGATATTTATAAAACTAAAAATAAAATTCTGAAATAATATAAAAGGCTTGTAACTTAAAGTAGAAGTTGTTTCGTCGAAAACTGACAAAAATTTGTTTTTCTCAAAAATTTCCCGACCGCTCTATGACAGCTACATGATATAGTAGTCTGATTTTTATAAAATTAAATTTAAATTCTTAAACAATATATAAAGCTCATTACCGAGATAAGATCAAGAAATGTTATTTTTTATTTAACAAATTAAGCTTAGCATACAATGAAAAACTTTATATTAGATTATCGAGCACTGGCTGCGGTGGCCTTCGACTCTGGTTCTGATTGGGTTTACCTATCTGTTTATTTAGTTAACAGCTATATTAATATACATATTTAGTCTTTTTTTTTTGAATTGTTGTGCTGTGGAGCTGTGCTTTTTTATGAAATCGTAATTTTGTTTATGTTTCAAGCGGATGGGCATCCTAGGATTTGCGAAGGCAGTTGAGGCCCAAAAATGCAGGTTCTAATGCTCGCCAGTCCAGGGCAATCGTTTAGTAGGTGGTCGATGTTCGGGACACTACCGCAGAGACTGCAAATCGGGTTATTGTCGCCTTTTTAGTAAGTGCTCGTGTGTTTGTTGAGTGTGTCCTCCACGGAGTCGAATAAAGGTGTTGCACTGGTGTCTCCCGATCGCAGCTGGTAGAGATATTTTGGTGTAAGTAGGGTTAAATGCCCGGTACCTGTGGTTGAAAGGGTTCCATTCCTCCGTGTTTTGGTTTTCGAGGAGGCGGTTTATTATGTTGTAGATGTACTTGCAGTTTATGGGAGTAAATGTGAAAGTTGGTGTGAGGCCCATGTTGTGGGCTGCCAGGTCGGCGTCTTCGTTTCCTGGTATGCCCTGGAGGCTTGGAACCCATAAGAATGTGATTTTTTTGGGGAACTGAGTGCTTATCCTTCGTATCTCCCGTATAGTGGGATCGCGATATTCCGGGTTATTTATTGCTAGGAGTGAAGACAGACTGTCAGTGCACACAACAAATGCCCCCTTGTTATTGGTGGCAAAGCGGCAGGCTAATAGTATAGCAGTAGCTTCAGCTACAAATATGGAATTGTACTTTGGGAGCGTCCCCCCCGCTATGATGGAGTTATTTGCGTTAACAACCGCGAATGTGGTTGATTCCAATGTTTTGGAACCATCGGTGTACAACCAATCTTTTTCCCCGAGGTGTTCTTTTTCGTTTGGTAACGGGAGCGGTTTACTATGCTGGGAGTTTGATGTTTGCCTGAGGTAAGGAGATTGGTGTTGATAATTGGTTGATTTCGCGACCAGGGTGGACATGGCCCAGATGACTTGAATCGGTTCGGTGGAGGTAAGTCCAATTCTTTGCTATAGTCTGGGTTTGGATGTTTACACAATGCGATGTTAATAGGGAAGTGGTCACTTCCATGTGGGGTTTTGGAAATGGACCAGTTTGTTAAATGTGCAATTCGTGGGGAAATTAAAGATATGTCTCCGTGAGTGAGTGTATTTTGGGTCGAAATGTGTGTTGCTGAGCCGTCGTTAAGGGTGATCATATTGGAATCGGCTATGGCCAGCTCTAAGGCTTTGCCACGCCCATTGGGTGCCGGTAAAGTCTCCTAACATTAGAAGGGGACCCGTGAACTGGTTTCTGATATTTAGTATATCGCTGCTGGTGAGAATGCTTGTGAAGGCGGAATATAAATATTTATTATAGTAATGTGCCTATCAACATTAAGTTGAAGGGCAGTGCAAAGAATATTTGAGCTTAATATTTTATAGGTAGGTGAGATGTGCTTCTTAATGAGCACTCCGATACCTTGCTTGCTTGTGGTGGTTTGTGCAAACTTATGAAAGAAGCCAACAGTAGTAGCTTTTGGGCAGTTAATGTTTTGAAACTTATGGGGCAAGTGGGTTTCTTACAGGCATACAACATCGGGGGATAGGTCGTTTAGTATAAGGGAGAGCTCATTGTAGTTGTTAAAAAGGCCGTTTATGTTCCATTGTAAAATTATAACGGGCATAAGGAATCAACAGGTAATGTTTAAACTTGCAAATTCATTTTGAAATCTGGATTGCTAATAGTCCTATTTCATAGCTGAATCAGAATCACTTAGGTTCTTTTTTCGAGATTCGGAGATATCTGAATCAATGGAATGCGTTGGGGAACTAATATCATTTGTTTCATTTAGAAAGTCCCGTGCTTCTTTATTGATAGCTCGGGACTTTTCAAAGCATCATAAATAGATTGGTACTTTTTTGGTTCACTTTATTTACCAGAGGACTTTGAGGAGGATGAGGGGGAAGTACAGAGAGGAGTTAAAGGTGCTGGTGAGCTGAGGGAGGGAGAGGGAACGGGTGCCGGACCGGCAGCCGCTTCATGCGTATTGGAGGCTGCTGTGTTTGCCTGGTTACTGATGGTCTGCTTGTATTGTTGGCTTTTTGCTGTTGTTGTTGGTGTAGTCGATGGTTGTTGTGGAGCGACGACGGTCGTGAAGGTGGCCGAAGAATTATTTGGAGATGAGACATGTTGTTGCCGTTTGTGGATAATTTCTGCTTCGTAATTTTTCCTTTTGCTGTTTGTATGACGGGCAGACGGGTGAAGAGGCAAGGTGCTTATCAGCCGATTTCCCTACCGAAAATCTGCCCTTCGTTTGACCTCTTAAACTTCCATTATCTGATCAAAATATATCTCTCTTTGATTTCCTTTTCCTCCGTCTAATATTCTCTTTAATTTGCATTAGCCATTTAAAATTACTAACGAATTACACTTTTGAAGAAAACATAGTAAAAACGATAAAAACCTTAATAATAAAAAAAAACACTAAAAATAAATTTGACGTCGCTTCGTCTGTTGCGGCTTCTGCGGCAACTCGCTCAAAAAAAAACCAACGGTCGCTCATATTAGCGGCACACAGAATTCCGAACACCAAACGTTAAAATCAAAAATTAAAAACAGCTGCGCAACTGCCAAAGTATTAGCGCATCCTTGTGGCAAGGGGGGGGGGGGGGGGGTGAAGTTATCTGCTTCTCCGCTTCTCTGCTGACGCTGGTCTCCCGCGCTTGGAAAGAACCGCTTGGCTCCGTTCGTCGCTGTGCCATTTTCTTTTCTCCAGAAAATCTAAAGGTTGCAGCAACCGTAGTTGGGAATCCACATGAACTTATTTAATTAGCGGTTCTTGTAGTTTCCCCAATTCAAAATTTGTCGGAGCTAAGTACAACTGATCGGCAGCAAAGTCAGAGTAGTATAAAAACGCTCGCCTCATGAAAGACCCAAAGAGAGCCGATAGACCCCTTTCGAAGTTGACAACTTCTCGGGCGAAAGGCGAAAACTTAGTCCAGTTAACTTCTCTTAACTTTCTTCTTTCTCAGAAAGCTCTTAAGGCCCGCTCGCTAAAAATTAGATAGATTGCGCCACTGGGATATATATCCAAGCGTTACATCGGTCAACATGAAATTTACTCTTACCGTTATGAAAAAAGTAAAGAAAAAAATTATCTGCTTTGGGGATATACACATACATGCAAAACACGTCTGAGCAGGGCAGAAGCTTGAAACCCTTTAGGATATTCCTTTTTTTGCTCGTTGTTGTATGAAATGTTGTTGTGAAATTGCTATTAGCCACAAATGCATCGATTTTTATTTTATATTTAATCAATTTTATTAAAAACTACCCATGTTTTTATTTTCTTTGAACTTATTTACATGATATAGCGGAGATTTCAAGAAAAACTCAAGGAGTACTGTGCACTGCCGATGACACAGCCATCCTGGCAAGATCCTCCAGTATACATAATCTTCAGATTTATTTTAAGAAATTTGAAAACGAGTCCTGCAGGTGATATATATATCCATCAATCCTACCAAATGGGCTCTGATTACTGATATGAACTATTTAAAATCCTCCTTATGTACAAATTGTTAGAAAAGAATATACATAAGTAAAATGTATGGCAGACAATTAAGCCAATTAGTATATTAAAAAAAAAACACAAAACAATGAAAACTGTGACCAGAAAGTTTCAGAAAGATGGTGATCTGTTAGCCAGTTTGTTTTCAGCAGCGGTTAAAATCAGTCGGCGATCGGCGATTAATTCATAACTCAGCAAAGAATTTTATAATGTTTTGAGGCGAATTTCGTGTGCTGAAATGGCTTATGTTGTGCTTAAGTCTCAAAATAAGTAGACTCAGGAATCTATAACTCAATTTTCGATTTGCCTGAATTCCCCAAAAAAAAAGAAAGGCAGCTAACTTCGGCACGCCGAAGTTTGTACACCCTTGCAGTTTCCAATTGTATCAATTATAATCTATCCCTATTAAATATATGAATAACTTTCATATTTATTTTATTTTTACAGTTTTACATTTTTTACATGTAAAGTAAAATTTAATTTTTCTTCACATTTACCGATAGTTCCTATGGCAGTGTCGTCGGTCGTTAATTGTTATCGAGAATCAGTATTTAGTGATAGAATATTTTCTGAAGTATGAGACACGGGCACATTGTAGAAGCCCTTATCAATTGTCGGGAAAATAAGCTTTTCATTGTCGTACAGAATTAAGAGGGCACAATGCGGAATGTTAAGCTTTAGATCTAATTGTGTGAGGTTAAGGGGGTCATCCCATGTGACGAAAAAAAAAATCAAAAATTTTTTTTCCCAATAAATATTATCTATAACTTATGAAGAATATGTGGCTAAAAAGATTTTTTGATATTCGGCGTCATTAGGAAGTTATAGCGCTGTGAAGGAATGGCCTTCAGTGCAGCTTACTCCTGCAACGATTACTTCTTTTGCGTTTTTCTTAAACTGATCTCCATCCTAACTCAAAAACGGCTGAACCGAATGACTTGAAATTTTTAGGGAATGTTAAGCAAACGTAATTGCATATAATGAACTACGATCATTAAAAAATATTAAAAACTTATATTTTTTTAGCAAAAAAACTTTAAAAAAATCGGCAAAATACTTAACTTTTTTTTTCAAATGTCTGTCAAAAATTCAGTTTTTGATATATTTATTTGATTGTAGTTCATACCGTGCATTTTGGCTTACAGATTAAAAGCCGTTTAGTTTTTTGATTTCCGATAAACCAAACGGCCGGAATCGTGGAGATACTAAGGGTACCTTTTTTTTAAGGCGGGGGTGTTCAGAACGCTGTAACTCAAGTTCTACTCAATATTTTTTTGCCCAAAATTTATATTCATATAGTCGAAATATATGTTTATAAGTGATAAAAAACTTAAGGCTCTATCTTTTCACGGGACAAAGAAAAAAAATTCTAAAAAACCCCTCAAAAACAGGCCGTCACATGGGATGACCCCCTTAAGTTATGGCTATTTTAGAATAATACAGCAGCCTTAGCAGCTCTACGTCGCACAGTAGCCTTTTCTCATTTTAGGTTGCAAAAATCATAACTTTTGAACCAAATAGGATATTGAAATAATTTAAACGGCGACTGGCAGGTAAAATTTACATATGTATTGGATAATGTGAAACGCCCACCCATTCGCCTTTGTATAGGGTATCAAAGTAGAAAAATAGATTTTTTTCTATGAAGACAATTTTTAAAAAATATTTTTTATTTAATTTTTTATCTTTATTTTGCATAAATAAAAATATTTTGAATTCAAAAAAAAATATTTTAATTTTTTAAAAATAATTTTTGGCTGACCCTAAAAAAAATTTTTTGTGTTTTTTGTATTAGTATTATTAAAAAACCAATGAAAAGGAAAGATTTTTCTTTCAATAATAAGCGTTTTTGCGCTTAAGTAAGACCAGATTTTATTTTACCCCTGAGTTGCTTTGGTTTATGCCGCTGCATTTCCGCAGACGCAGCGTGACGCAGCCGATGAAAGTTGATTTTGGTCAAAAAAATATCCACAAAAGTCGTAGTTATAGTGTACTCGGTGGCTTTCATAGGCTTCAGAAGATATAGACTACTTTAGCCAGAAAAAAAGTGAAAAATATGGACACCTGGAAGGTAGCGATTTACCCAAGCCCAAACCCAAGTGCCGTTTTTTCAGCTTATTTTATAGGTAATGAATGTATCTATCGTTTAAAGAAAAAAACATGACGATAGGTAATCTACATTTTGAGTAATGCTACCTGGAAGTCGACCAATTTTCAATTTTTTCTCCTATGATGCCAAAATGGAAATATTTTTCAACTTTGAATGCTCATATCACCTACAAAAAAAACCTAAAAATAATTTTATTGTTGATTCTTAATCCTTGGGAAATTCTCTGTCGATTAAGTATGGTTAAAATCGTTTTTGCGACATCGACTTTTTTGATTTTTGCAATGGCTTTTGTTCTAGAGGCGCTACTGTGCGTCGGCAGAGCCGCGAGAACAGCAACATCCAGCCTACCCTTCCTTTGGGAACTATCGATGTGGGGCACCCGTTTAAGGCAACTCCATGTGACGCACGACAACTCCTTTTATTGGCAGTCCTAGGGTGACTGCAGCGTCATTGTGGAGGGCGGTCAATAAGGGCGCGCAGACAGCGCCGAACGCCGACAGTCGCAGACAGCGACAAAGAGACCGCGGTTAGGAGGCGCAAGAGCGCCAAGCTTTAGAGACCGCAGGCAGCGGTTAGAAGGCGCAAGAAGCGCTAAGCATTGGTAGCCGCAGGCAGCGGCCACAACGCGTAGGTGACGCCATTTAAAGCGCGCGCAGGGCGCCGCCATTTTGGATCTTGGGAAGATGCAGCATTCTTAAAGAAAGATTGCCCGGCTGAACGGAGGGGGAGCCACCCCTACAACAACACAGAGCAGGAATTCGGACGCTGGTGAACATAACCACTACGGCGGCCATTTCTATCCCGGCCCCTATGGTGACTACATTCGTTTCCCAACCTAGAAGCATGGTCACAGCTGCGAGTTCAGTGCCGGAGACGAGACAGCCCCTCACGGTGGATCTTCTGTCGAGGATAGCAGCGTTGGAGAAGGAGGTGGAGCTAGTGAAAGCTCAGAGTGTGAACACCGTCAATTGCGCGTCATTCGCAGGTGGCCCAAGCGCAGTTGGCACGAAAAGTGGAGCGTCAGGGCGGCCGCCATCTGGTAGCGGTACCAAATTTAATAGAGCCCCAAGCTAACGGGATCGGGTCGCTGCCATACAACGGCGTCGGTGCGAGCGGTGTGGCCTGCACGCTGCCGCCATTTTGGAGTGGACCGCCATTGCTAACGACAAGAAACCATTTTGGGACGCCACTGTGTGGACCAAACACTGCGCAGACAGCGTCTGGATTCGAGGTGTAAGCATCCACAACGTGGCAACACCATCACCACTTGTCGGATCCTACGCCTCGATGACGCCGAATAGAATCGAAGGAGCATCTGGGCCACGAAAGCTTCCGGATCTGCCTGTATTTGGAGGGCAGCCCGAGGAGTGGCCGATCTTCGTATGTGCGTTTACGGAGACGACCCGAACATATAACTGCACGGATCTGGAGAACAACTAGAGGTTGTTGAAGGCGCTGAAGGATGACGTTCGCGAAACAGTGAAGTCGCTACGGATTCATCCTGGGAACGATAGCGCCGTAATGAAACAGCTGCGCTTTAGGTTTGGCCGACCGGAGCAGCTAATACGCAGACAGTTGAACAATGTACGAGAGGTGTCGCCGATTTCGGAGCGACTACTTCGACATGGAGAACTTTGGTGTACAGCCCGTGCCTCCGGTCGCAGTTAGCGACGACGTGTGGGCCCAAAGGATGCTCGAAAACACCACGGTGAGAGTGTGGCGTCGCTACCAGACGGGACTACTCTGGAAGGAGGACCACGTTGTGCTGCTACCGAGCTTTAAGATGGCGTACAAGCGGCTGGTCAGCGTCAAGAAGAAGATGAAGCGCAACGGGCTGTGACGCTGGAATATGATCGGATCATCAAGGATTACGTGTCTAAAGGATACGCGAGGCGGATGCAGCCGGATGAGGTCGCGGTGAAGAACGACCGGATATGGTATTTGCCACATTTTGGTGTCGAAAACCCCAAGTCCGATTAGGTCCGGCATGTGTTTGATGCTGCAGCAAAGATTGGAGGAACTTCATTAAATTCGGCGCTGGACAAAGGGCCTTAGCACTACAAGCCTTTGCCAGCCGTGCTCTTTCATTTTAGAGAGGGAGCAGTCGGAGTTTACGGCGACATCAAGGAGATGTTTCACCAAGAGCTGATACGACCCGAGGTTTGATGTTTCCAATAATTCCTGTGGAGAGATGGCGACGACAAGAGGGATCCGGATGTCTACGAGATGAACGTAATGAGCAGAACGTTCACCGAGCGCTGCGCATTACGTAAAGACTGTGAATGCCCTGAAGTTCCGGATTCGAATCCGAGAGCAGTCAAGGCCATCGTCGACTACCACTATGTTGACGACTCTGTAGACAGTGTCGCTACAGAGAGCAAGGCTATCAGCGTATCTACCCGCGTAAAGGAGATACATGCGGAGGCTGGCTTCGAATTATGCCAGCTCCTGATTATGCAATCCAGCTCACCCACCGTGGAGATGGCGCTGGGACCAACTGGAGCGTCAAGAGCGTCAGATGGTGTAAGGCTGAGCAGAAGATCCTCGGAATGCGTTGGCAGGTAGCCAAGGATGACTTCAACGTGGAGTATCACCGAGGGCCAATCAGCGTTTTGAGTGGAGATAGAGTCCCTAGGAAGAGGGAAGACTTGAGCCTGGTAATGTCAACGTTCGATCCATTGGGATTCCTGTGATGCCTGATGATTACAGCGAAGCTGTTGTTGAGAGAGATCTGGAGGCAGAAGATCCAGTGGGACGAGCCACTAGCGGAGGAGATCGGTAAAGCCTTTGCGACTTAGCGCAAAGAGATTATAAATATTATAAATATTATAAATATTATAAATATTATAAATATTATAAATATTATAAATATTATAAATATTATAAATATTATATATTATTTTGGGCGAGGAGCAGTTCGGGCCTTGGAATTGCACGTGTTCGTGGTGTGGTGTTTTGATGGATCGGCAGCACGCACCACCGGTATTAGCAGTTTGTTGGCAACCGAGTGCCGGAGATTCTGGAGTCGTCGGAGGTTTGCCAATGGCGATGGTTGCCTACAGCTGACAGCGGACGATGCGAGTCGGTCGCAGAAGCAAGTGGACCTTGGCCAGGAATCACGTCGGCCAAGGGGACCTGAGTTTTTAAGACAGCCAGTGGAGAGCCAGCCGGCGCCTGAAGACGCAACTAAGCGTGTTCCAGACCCTCCTGATGAGGAAGAGATGCCCAGTGAGCATTAGTCCTGGCAAACGATTTTGTTATTTCATTCCAGAGATTCTTTAGCTTCAGTGCTTGGTGAGGACCACAGCCTGGGTCTTAAGGTTTGCGCGCAGATGCCGCAGACAGAGAAGCGAGCCCGAGACAGGCACAACTGAAGGCGTTCCCCGACGAGATGAGGTCGGCGGAAGCTGGAAGGGATGTCGCTAGCTCGAGCGATATTCGAGGGCAAGTTGCAGCGAGCGCGGCTGATGCCGCCGATAATGGGACCCCATCCAGGAGACAGACTGAAAGCGGGTGGATGGCTATTCAAGTGCACTGGATTGGAATACTTTAGGCCACTGTTGGTGACTGTTTCTCGTCACAGAGAGAAGCGCATGGTGCAGAGCGTCATATCCTGAAGGAAGTCGCGACGAGGGACAATGTATTGGATTGAACTCGCGATGCGGACCAGGAGGCGCCGTTGACGACTAACGACCTGCTCAAGGGAGCAGCAAATGTGCCAGATACGCCTGACTTGGATGCAGAGCTGCCCACGCCTACGCGGAAGCAGTGGAGGATTGCTCGCCTGCTGCGAGACCGATTCTGGAGGAGGTGGGTCCCGAAGTACCTGCCTACGCTTGTGCGCCGAGAGAAATGATGCCGGAGAACGTACCCTTATTATTTCAGTCAAATGTTTTCAACGCAGTGAAGGAGTCATCTCCCGCCTTATAAAATATATATATTCTTGATCAGTATCAACAGCCGAGTCGTTCTAGCCATGTCCGTCTATCCGTCCGTTTCTACGCAAACTAGTCCCAGAGTTTTTAAGCTATCTGAATAAAACTTTGCAGATAGATAGATAGATATAGATATAGTCTAACTCGTACATAAGTCGGAACGGGGCAGGTCGGCCGACCTTATATATAGCTGCCATACAAACAGCAAGTTTTTTAACTTATCAACTCTCGGTTAAAAGCTCTAAATATTATATAATATTTTTAGATATAATTTTATAAAAATCGGACTACTATATCATATAGCTGCCATACAAACGGTCGGGAAATTTTGAAAAAAAAAAAAAATTTTAACTTTGTCAGTTTTCAACATAACTTTATCTACAAGCATTCCATTTTATTTTTTTTTTTGCGTGCCGAAGTTAGCTTCCTTTCTTGTTTTGTATGACATAGTTCTATACTATTTGAATATAATACAAGTATTTTTAAATAAATAGTATTCTTGCTTTACTTCCCAGATAAAATGTAGGCAATCAATATTTTTGTCTGCTCATGATTTTAAAATTTGTATGTCATATTTTCCTTGTTTTAGTATTTTGAGTTCTTCATTTTAAAGAATTACAAATATGTATGTTTAAATCATGGAGTCTGACTAATCGACAGTAACCATTTTAAAAGGAAATGTATCTTTAAAGGGTTGATATGACTTATACTACTTCTAAAATATAGTGCACAACTTTATAAATAACATTTTATTACAACTCATTTTATTGTAACCAAGTTAATTACTTCAAAGTATTTAGGAATATATTGTATTTTTGAAAAATTGGTTGGATAGATCCATATTTTTATATATAATCTAGGTGAGAGGCCTAAAACGTTGAATTTGGATTTTTTATCGAAAGAAGTTTTATCTTATATGGTATATGTTGAGAATACAAAAGCCACTATAGATGCGTTCAGCAGAACAAGTTGATCACTGACTACCATCAGGGTCAGGAAAAAAGTAACGTAAACAGTACGCTACCTTTTCGCGATTCTGATGGATTATATCGATGGTTGAAGTATTGGTAAGAAGAATACAAAAAAATAAGAATGTAAGCAAAGGAAATATAAATTACAGTCATGAAATCAATGGCATCTTTAATAATTAGTTATAATCTTTGTCGCTACGATTGCGGTGTTGCAACTGCGCCAATGAACGTGGACGATTTAAATTTGAATATTTTAAAGTTTACGGAGCAGTTTTTCAGGTACACGTACAGTTGCCTATTTCGAACCGGAAAGCCCAACAATAAAGATAGGTTTTAAGTCGATTATAATTATTGTTCACGCCAAAAAGGCGTGAATAAGTTCCTACGTGTTTTTATTATCGAGTGCACCCTCAGGTTAAAGCCGCCCCCCTCCAAACATTGGTCCATCAGAGCCGGATATTCCTACTCCAGCAGATCCGGCGGTTTTAACACCGCACAAGATAAGTTATACTTATATTATTGCTGCCGGTCATTCAGTTAGGTTTGCAAAACTCAATTCGTTAAACTTCTTTGTATGAATATTGTCTAAAATCCAAGTCCGATTGATCCGACACCACGGCAGCATAATAGCTTCCGATTCCAAAATCAAATAGTGTGTGTTTAAATAAATGCGAAAGCCACAGTGAAATTTTTAGTTCCGAATTCCTCTTCGTCCACTGTGTTCCACCGCTTGCATTTATTTACACTTATCCACATATACTTTTCCAATACAGTTCACTCCACAATTCTACAATCACTGTCAACATTTATGTACATTTGGCTTAAAAATTTATTCACATATTTTCTCCAAGCCTACAAAATTGCATAAATATATCCAAGCAATTTCTTTACTAATTTCTGCGAGTTCCTAAATCCAAGTGTGTATAAATAAATACCAAAAGCCACAGTAAATATTCCTATTTCGAAAAGTTCAAAATTCCTTTTCGTTCACTGTGTTCCGCAGCAGCGGTCAACTGAATAAGTCCAGAAACATAAAATAATTTTAAAATTATTTTTTTTTTTAAATCCAAAAAATTTCAACTAACTAATTCAGTTAGAAATTTAGGTGCGCGTCCATATCCGCAAAAGTGTGACCATATCTGTTTTCCTGCTCAGTGAATATTATAGCGTAAAAGTCGAACCTTCCGCAAATAGGCAGTACAATTATCAAATAAAAATTCTGCGCGTTTATATTACGATTCCATTTGGTTCCTAAATTCCAATTTCAATTTCGACACATTAATAATTCAAAATTTAATTTAAATAATTTTAAGATTTGGCTGAAAATTGGTAGGGAGGTAGCTTAGAGCCAGGAGACGGACATAGGATACTTTTTATCCCGTTCGACAGCGTTCCTCTGGAATCAGACTTGGAATAAGAAAAAGGAAATGACAACTATGTAATTGACGTAAAATGACAGCTATGTAATGACGTATGGATGACAATTTGATATTTGTAAGAAATCAATATTAAATCTATTTCTATTAAATAAATAATTAACATGTGGATTGAAGTAAAGTGAAGTTTACTTAATAATGCCGCGAACAAGACGATCGAATCTTTCCCGACAAAGCCGTAATGCAAGAAGAATACAAAATACTGCAAATGAAAGGACTGAAGGAGAACAAGAAATTGCACGTGAACAGCGCCGCAATAGTATGGCTCGACTTCGTGCTTCTCAATCACGAAAGCAAAGTGAAGCTGCCCGTGAAACAGCTCGGTTGGCAATGCAGAATCGTCAAGCGAACAACAGAAGTCAACAAATAAATAATTTGCGACGCAGAACAAGATATTTAGCTGATTTGAATCGAGCTGCGTTTCGATACGATTGCAGCAATGATTACAGCTTGCATCCTAGCGTTTGCATTGGGCAAATGGACGTTGTTTGCGAGTATTGTGGTGCATTAAAGTTTTCCGGAGAAACGCCTGGATTATGCTGCGTTAATGGTAAAGTGAAATTGCCAGTGCTGACTCCGCCACATGAGCAATTGTATTCTATTTATGTTAGCTAAAGACAGGTTAACCAAAAATATTGTGCACCGATTAGTGCTAAATTAAATTGAATTTGAAAGAACTTATACTTTAAAATAATAAA
>VNJS01002893.1:0-20639 GCA_008042575.1 Drosophila watanabei | reverse complement strand
ATTTTCGGGAAACGCGTCGGGAAATATAATACAAAGAAATCGAAATCGAAATTGAAATAGAATAAAATTAAATAAAAAGTAATTGTGTTTTTCAACCCTTTTTGCAGGCCTTCAAAATGTGGCATATTGAGCATATGGAAATCAATTGTTGCGTGAACATTACCTGAACTTTGACCGAAAGACCCAGAAACATATGAACAAAACTATGTGAGCGTGTAAATCCATTGTCGTGGCAGTTGTGTGAGCAAGAGTCTTTAAAAAGAAGTTGAAAGTTTCGAGCTTTCTTCGGTTTTTCTTGTTCTTAATATTTTCTTTGGTGATTTTCGAAAAAATTCGTGCGGTTTGAAGTGGATTATCCGACAGATACGAAAATGGACGACGAAAGCGATGACAAGGACGATACGAAAAGGTAAGTTACTACACACTAAGCACCCATACACCTGAAGCCCTTGGCTATTCATAAATAGATAGCACAAATCCGTGGACAGCCTGCGACTGACAGTTGACAAGAAACGTTGAATCGCTGAGGAGAATACGTGTATATGGCATTTTGTGAAATTTTCCGCTAACCGAAGGTGGAATGTCCCCAGTCTTTGTTTATCATTTTTCTCATGAATGACTGTGACCAAGACTAAGACACTGCGCTGCTGCCGTCAGAGTCTCTCAGGTGGTAGCCCCCAGACCATTTCAGTAATTCACACCCCACGAATCAATCAATGGAGTCCCGAGTCCAAGTAGTTGTAACTCGATTCCGTTGATCCGTTTCTCCTGCGGCCAACTTCAATCAGTTGTAATCCGAGTGCGGATTTCAGTTAAGCGTGTGCATTAATTACTTTTGCCAGGCATTACACAATACCCCAAGGTGTCATGTGAATCTTCTTTGGCGCATATCAGTTGACCTTTATTATAACAAATCATTAATTGAACCTTCACTGAGATGAGAAAACTTCAATTCCAAGTAGAACTCGTTTTGCGTTAGATCAGAGATCATTCACACATGATTTTTGTCTAGACTCAGTGTAACAGAAAATAATGTAACTTTAAAGTTACTTAGGGATTTTATAAGATACTTTGCTTGCGGTAATCAGAGAAATAAATACACAAAACTCGCTCTTAAGGGCACTACTGCGAAAATTTCAAAGGTTTCATTAACCTTAAAAACAATTGCTTCATTGCCTTGCTAAGAATAGCCATAATTATATAAATTTCTATTTAAACGATGGTGAAATGCATTGAAATAAGTTCTGCTTAAGCAAAACTTCGGAAAAACTGTAATAAAAGATTCGACTTTAATTATAAATAAACAAAGCAAATCGTTTTTTTTTTTTATAATAAGCCATAGTTAATCAACTCACACAATAAGAAATACTATATATTCTACAAAGTTGTGACGACCAAATACGTCGAAATCTAAAGAATATATTCCTTACAGAAAAAATTCATGTTTCTAGCATGGTAAAGTATGTAGATACAATCTTACAATGAATCCATAATTATCAAAGAATACGAATTGAGATCTGGGCATTTAAAAGAGCTACAGGTATGACATTGTTTTTAGTAGATTCTTGAAAACCATTTGAAAAGTTTATTATGAATAATTTCAATATCTACACACTTAAGAAATTATATTTTATAAAAAAATACTATATTTAGAAAATAAAAAACTATGCAATCGTTAATTTTCTGATAATAAGTAGACTACTAAAATAATCTTCCATTTCATTGCCCTTCATTTAGCTCTATAAGCATAGTGTAAATCCTTACATATTACTGGTCGCAAACTAACGTATGATACTCAAAAAAACTGACAGTAACGATAATCCCGATACCTCCTCCAATCCTCAGCCAGTTTTTCTGACATGCAAATGTCAATGGCAGAGTAGAAAAAGTTAACTCTAGCGCAGCAAATGTAAAGCGACAAAGGTAGTACACAAGCCCAACCCCCTCCAGAGTCCCGGGACAAATCAGGGCGGGTGATAGCATATGGGCATATGTGGCTAATCAACGCCACACAATACCTGAATGGGCCGGGCACACGTGGGTCACAAACGTCTCGCCTTAGGGGGTTGCAAACTCTGAATATTATGAGATACTCACCTTTGTGAGTGAATGTAAAATGTTGCTAATCGTAAATGCATCCCATTGATTACTGTTTAACTCGTAGTTTCCTTTGCAGAAAATCGCGCAATCTGAGCGAGAAGAAGCGGCGGGACCAGTTCAACTCATTGGTCAACGATCTGAGCGCCCTTATTTCGACCTCCAGCAGAAAGATGGACAAGTCCACGGTCCTCAAGTCCACAATAGCCTTCCTAAAGAACCATAATGGTGGGTTAAACAAAACTTGCTTGTTCTTTGGATAATTTTTAAACACTTACTCAAACAGAGGCCACGGACCGCTCCAAGGTTTTCGAGATCCAACAAGACTGGAAGCCCGCGTTTCTGAGCAATGATGAATTTACCCATCTGATGCTCGAGTCCTTGGATGGCTTCATGATGGTCTTTAGCAGCATGGGCTCCATCTTCTATGCCTCGGAAAGTATTACCTCTCAGCTGGGATATCTGCCGGTGAGTTAATCAGTTAGATCTTTAATGCTAGAACTTTGCTTACCCGAAAACGTAGTAGAATGATAGCTGTTAAACTTTCTTAAGAAGGCTCTTCTTAAGGCTCATTGAAGACTCACCTTATTTGCAGCACGATCTGTACAACATGACCATCTACGACCTGGCCTACGAGATGGACCACGAGGCGCTGCTAAATATCTTCATGAATCCCACACCTGTGATCGAGCCCCGGCAGACGGACATCAGTTCCAGCAACCAGATCACATTCTACACGCACCTGCGGCGCGGGGGAATGGAGAAGGTGGATGCCAATGCCTACGAGCTGGTCAAATTTGTGGGTTACTTTCGTAGGTAGCCGAGCAGCCATTCAAAGCCAACTCCGCTCATGCCTGTCCTTTGATCTCATCCTATGTGTGCACAGGTAACGATGCAAACACGTCGGCGGGCTCCAGTTCCGATGGCTCCAACGGCGGCGGCGGCGGGAACGGACTGCCAGCTGTCCTGCCGCGCATCTTCCAGCAGAATCCCAATGCCGAGGTGGACAAGAAGCTGGTTTTCGTGGGCACCGGGCGTGTTCAGAATCCCCAGTTGATCCGCGAGATGAGCATCATCGATCCCACCAGCAACGAGTTCACCTCGAAGCACAGCATGGAGTGGAAGTTCCTGTTCCTCGATCACCGGGCGCCGCCGATCATTGGCTACATGCCGTTCGAGGTGCTGGGCACCTCTGGTTACGATTACTACCACTTTGATGATCTGGATAGCATTGTGGCGTGCCACGAAGAGCGTAAGTTGAGAAATTTTCTGCAATTGGAATTTTCCAAGCAGCTGTCCGTGCTGCCAACCTTGCGCGAAATGCAGGGTGGCAGCGTTGAACTGCAGTTAAGGAAATATGGCGGAAAAGGGGATGCTAAAGCAGAATAAAATAATTTTATTACACTAAATAATAATAAACTAATGCCTATGACATATACTTTGGACCTAATTATTAACAATATTGTTATCTAAAATAACTTAATTCACTTCTGTAGCCAGGTTAGTTTGGAAAATAATGATCATTATTTGAATTCAACCTTTTCACTACGCCCATGCTTTGCGTGTTTATTAGAAAAACGATCTGGCAACCACGCCAGAAGCAAATTAAGTTGGCTGCAGTTGGAGAAAGTTTCTGAAACACTTAAAATATTGACTTTATTGAGGTCCTAGTAAAGAATTATGCTTTTAAACATAGAATTTAACACAAACAGATTGTTTAATAAGTATTTAATAGTACTAATACCAATAGAAGTGGGCAATAAATGAAATATAATAGCTTGTTCCCAAACTTCTCGTAACTTTTATTGTTTGTTCTTCCGATTCCCAATATATAGTGCGACAGACTGGCGAGGGAAAATCCTGCTACTATCGATTCCTAACCAAGGGCCAGCAGTGGATCTGGCTGCAGACGGACTACTATGTGAGCTACCACCAGTTCAACTCCAAGCCGGACTACGTGGTCTGCACCCACAAGGTGGTCAGCTACTCGGAGGTCCTGAAGGACAGCCAGAAGGAGCGCACCAAGTCCAGCAGCAGCAGCAGCCAGAACAATGGTAACAGCAAGACCGTGACCTCGACGGCAAACAGCAGCAAATCCGCATCCGCCACCACAACACTCAGGGACTTTGAGCTGGGCAACCAGAACTTGGACAGCGCGTTGCTGGGCAACAGTCTGGCCAATCTGGGCAACGAGCCGACGACCACCTCACCCACTGTGGACTCGTCGCCCATGTGGTCGGCATCAGCGGCTCAGGCCTCCGGCTCCTGTCAAGTGAATCCCCTGAAAACATCACGACCTGCCTCGAGCTATGGCAATATCAGTTCCACAGGAATCTCGCCGAAGCCCAAGCGAAAGTGTTACTTCTACACTAACCGGGGAAACGAGTCGGATTCCACTTCCATATCAGCGGACTCTGTCACCAGCAGGCAGTCCATGATGACGCACGTGAGCTCGGTGGGTTTATAATGGAAAATGTTTGTGATATATTATAAGACGATTCCTAATGTACTGTCATGTTTTTAGCAAAGCCAACGACAGCGATCGCATCACCGTGAGCACCATCACAGTCAGTCGCATCATAACCATCTGCAGCAGAACCAGCAGCAGCAGCAGCAACATCAACATCAGCAACAGTTGCAGCACCAACAGTTGCACCAGCAACTGCAGCAGAGCGTGGGTACGCCCAAGATGGTGCCCATTCTGCCAATTGCACCCGCCCAGCTGATGGCCAACAATGCGTGCCAGTTTCCCCAACCCGCCTACCCGCTTGCTAGCCCCCAGTTGGTGGCACCCACATTCCTGGAGCCACCGCAATATCTCACCGCCATACCCATGCAACCGGTGATTGCGCCGTTTCCTGTAGCGCCAGTCCTATCACCGCTGCCGGTGCAGGCACAGCAGGACCTGCTGCCCGACACGGTGGTGATGACGCCCACGCAAAGTCAGCTGCAGGATCAGCTGCAGCGCAAACACGATGAACTGCAAAAGCTGATACTGCAGCAGCAGAACGAGCTGAGGATTGTCTCCGAGCAGCTGCTCCTGGCCCGCTATACGTATCTGCAGCCAATGATGCCGATGGGATTCGCAGCTACGAATATGGCAGCCACGGCAATGGGAAATATGGGGTCAGGGAATGGTCAACGCGGCCTGAACTTCTCCGGCAGCAATGCAGTGCAGCCGCAGTTCAATCAGTATGGATTCGCCTTGAACTCAGAGCAGATGCTGAACCAGCAGGATCAGCAGATGATGATGCAACAACAGCAGAATCTGCACACGCAGCATCAGCACAATCTGCAGCAGCAGCATCAGAGCCAAACCCAGCTGCAGCAGCACCATCAGCAACAACAGCAACAGCAACAGCAGCAGCAGCAGCAGCAACATCAGCAGCAGCAGCAAATGTTGCAGCAGCAGAATGATATCTTGTCGCGCGAGGACATTGACGATATATTTCTTAACTTGTCACCCCTGCAATCTCTGGATTCTCAGTCCACACTCAATCAGCTCAATGCCGGCTGCAACAATAACAGTCAGAACTACAACGGTGGCAGTCAGAACAATGGCAACCAGAACAACAACAACGGCAGTTCGAATCCCCCGCAGAACAACAACGAGGACTCGCTGTTGTCCTACATGCAAATGGCCACCGAATCGAGTCCCTCCCTCAACTTTCACATGGGCATCAGCGACGATGGCTCGGAGACTCAGAGCGAAGACAACAAAATGATGCACAGCTCCAGCACCAATCAGATGCAGCAGCAACATCAGCAGCAGCAACAGCACCAGCAGCAAATGATGCAGCAGCACCAGCAACAGCAGCAGCAGCAGCAACAGCAGTCAAACAACTTCTTCAGTTCGAATCCCTTTCTTAGCAACAGCCAGAGTCAGAACCAAAATCAGTTGCCCAACGATCTGGAAATATTGCCCTACCAGATGTCCCAAGAGCAATCACAGAATCTATTCAACTCGCCGCACACCGCCCCCGGCAGTAGTCAATAGCCCGTGCAGGTCCTCAATGTATATAACTCTCTTTAGCCGTAGGCCCTTAGTCCGTATAGCCCCGCGTATTATGCTAGATATTAATCAAGTTTGGCCTCTGGCTCTCTTTATCATCGACCCTTCTCCGTATTGGTGACCGAGAACTAGTTGTAGATCTCAACAGACTGAGTATTGTCCTAGCCCCGATTTGTGTGTTGATTGTACATATATACGCCCCGATTAGCTGTAGCAAAGTTCTCAAAATATTGCGTTGTAAGTAGGGATTAATTTGTTTTAAGATTGTGTCTAGCCCGTAGCAAGAGCCCATCGTTTCCGTAGGTTAGCCTTATCCAGTAAGTGCCATCGAGGCACAAACAGGGATCTCTGATACGTAATCGAACCTTAAAGCCTATTCTAAGTTATTGTAATTAAAAAAGAAAAAACACCGCAAAGCAACTAAAAACAAAAGAGTTAAGCAAAGCTAATCCAATTCCATATTATTTCCAAGACTGGGCTTCGCCACTGAGGTCAAACACGATATTTATCAAGCGATTTATTGTTTATTCTTGTACATACTTAAGCTATATATATATATGCGTTTATGTTTAATCCAAAACTCAGGTTGAGATTGCAACTGACATTTATTTTGCTGTGAGCATATTCCCATAAGTTCTCTTAAGGCCCGATCTTTTCCAACAGCCGAAATACCTTAGTTCAATCGTCGCCCCCCGCTTTCCCCGTATTACTATTTTGCTGTTGGAAGAGCTCGCTCGAATATGTTTCGATCTTCAGCGGATAAAGAGCCAAATGCTTTAAACTTAGCAAACTGTAAATGAAAACCAACTATCTTACACTCAACTACAACTACCTTAAAACTCTAGTTAACTCAGTGTTTAAGCTCTGTACATACCTATAGGACAAGTCGGGAGAACTTGCTTAAGCATGTAAATACGCGAACGAGGACGATAGTCTAGAACTCTTTTTGTACATAACTTGATGTTTTTATGTTTTGCGACACAAGTTCCCCCCCGAAAACATACTGAACAAGCTAATCAAATCAAGAACATAACCGAACTTAACCGAGTTGTAATAAAGCAAACAAAAAAGGTTACATAAGACGACTAATTTCATGGCTTTTATTATTCAAATCATTCCTAACAGTATATATGTATATAGACAGGGAGTAATGTAAGGTAGCAGGAGGCTCTGCAGGCTCAGACGCGGAGCTTGGTGATGGCATTCTGCAGGATCTGGAACTCGGAGTTGATGTTGTCCATCAGATTCGAAATCTGGGGCTTCGAGTCCAGGACCTCAACGCTCTGGGTGTAGGCATTGTAGCGCACACCGAACGGACGCGGAATCGAGTTGGCAAATTTACTGTGCAAAGGAATAGAAAATTGTTTTGAGATATTCTTAATATGATTACTTATAAAGATCTCCTTACATGGTCTTTTCCTTGGCACTTTCAAAGCTATCGGCCACATAGTAAAGAGGCTGGAACTGGGTAATGGGATACTTGGTGACGCCAGTGACCTCCGGCTCAAAGTCCTTCAGCTGAGGCTTCTCCGTCAAGCAGTATTCCAGCTCTCCATAGGACGAGAGCAGGCCAGCTCCGTAGGCCTTCAGCTCACCCTCCTGGCGGCACAGACCATACTCAACGGTGAACCAGAAGATCTGAAAGTATGAAATAAATAGATTAATAAATATTTTTGATCTAATATATTTAACTCTTATTGATCTTGGTTGATTTTTAATCAAACTTACCGTAGAAAGCTTCTCAATGTAATCATCTGGAGCTCCCAGCGAAGCCAAACCAATCTCCTGACTGAACTGGGCAAAGGCTGGATCGGCAAAGAGTGGGACATGGCCCATCAGCTCGTGGCAGACATCTGGCTCCGGGGTGTACATGGGCTTGCTGGGATGGCGAATGTACTGAGTGGAGTGGAAGACGCGGAAGGCCAAGCCAGCCAGGAAGTCGCGAGAGCTAAGAAGACCAGCCACAGGACGAAGGGTGAAGCCAGTGCAATCTAAAATATATTATTATAAAATAAATAAATTTATAAAAATTAAATATATATATTTACCCCTCAAAAAGTTGGAGACATCCTCCAGCTGGGGAATATTATCCTCGCGGAAGCCGCAGTTGTCCACCAGCAGGGGAAAGACGTGATTGTACTCGCGACAGGCATGGGTCTTGTACAACTTGGTCAGGTTCCTGAAGATAATGCCCCAGGTCTCGGTCTCCTCCTTGGTGTATGCCACATGTGGCAAGGGCTCGCCGTGCTTGTAGTTGTAGGCAATGTCAGCGAAGTACTTGCGGCGCTTGCGATACTCGGGATCGGTGAATCCCGGATGATCGGCGTCCAGTTCGGAGCCATAGCTCAAAATTTGATTGGCAAACCGGTCCAGATCGCGTATACGCCGTGGAAACCAAGGCACAGCAGTATCATTATCCTTGTAGTCACGCGAAATGATATTAAAGTAGCTGCACTGCTCCTTCACATCCTCGATAGCCTTGCCCAGAGCACCCGACTTGCCGTCGGCCTCCACGAAAAACTCGTAGCCGGGAACACGGAGCGAGGAGCGGGACTCGATGTGCACCAGATTAATGTCGTGCTTCTTGAAGATGCCAAGGATATTGGCCAAGGCACCGCTGGACAGCGAGGAGTCCTTGGGCGAGAACAGCAGGCAGGTGTTCCTGGCCTCCTGAATGTCCACACCCTCGACTATATACGCCGAGTCCTCAACGCGCGTTGGCTGGAAAAATGGAAGAAAAGCTTTTCTTAAACTGTGAAAATATTTACTTGTTTGGGAAAAATCCAATTGCATCATAGGAGACCCAAGTGAGTGGCCCGGTGTGAACCAGCTATCAGTAAAATTTCTATTATAATGATTATCATTTAACTATCAGCCAATCTTTTGCTATATAGGTTAACTGGGGCCAAACCCAATAAAATGCTAATAAACGAAGCCATAGAAGACTAAACAAACTGTAATTGTAGCACTTGCATAAGATTTACATCATTGCGATTAGCATTGAGGTACATATAGTGGTATTGAATAGTGAGTATCGAAGGTTTAGGCCTGACCGCAATGGCAATCAGTGCATATTGCCAAGGGCTAACCTTGAACTTGGTGTGATGTATCTTAAAAGATCTTTAAAAGTTGTAATTTGAGTAAGGCTTTGCCAGGGATTTTGGTTATTCATTTTTATTACTTTCTCATAAAGAGTTAATTATTTAAATGATTTATTTATTATTTTCTGCTCTGATTAAACTCCTTATCAACCGGATTTCAACTCTTATTTTTCCCCCATTTCTAATTAATGCATCTGTTCCGTTACCAAAACAAATTTATTAAAATAGAAATATTGCCGGTTTCCTAAATCAGGTTGCCATTCTAGTTTCACATAAATTAGGAATTTATATGAAAAAAAAACTATTGTTTTTGTTTTGATGCTGAAATAAATATTCCACTCAACCCGTTAAGAAATCACTCTTTCTTCGTTGAATATTCCTTTGTCTGTCAGTATGGCGAACTAACCCAATTCCATGACAAGTCAATTCGATTATAAATCCGCTTTCTCACTTTAATCGTTTTAATAAAATTATATAGTATGTATTTGCTTGTTGTTGATATATTCCTGTCAAGGTTAGCAAAAGTTCAGGTTGAGTGCACAAATAAATAAATAAATGTGTTATTGTTATTAATTTGATTGCTATTTTACAGTTCGCGGCGAGGACTTTTTGCTGAGCCAACAAACCTTATCAAAGGAGACCTGACGCTGGTACATCTCACTAGATTCCGTCTCTGTATCTGAGTGTCTTCACTGAAAATAACGAACGATCCGCTCGCTCGGCACACGATTTAAAACTGATTTAATTTCAGAGTTAATCGCGCGCTTAAATAGACTTTTCGCTAGGCCCCAGCCGCACAACCCAGCCCCCCAGTTTATGACGGTTCCAAAACGAAAACGAAAACCAAATCTCAACTGAAACCAGTAAATAATAATGCGGGCAATCGGGCGAGTGAATGATCTTGGAATGGCATCCACATGCGGTCCAATCTCGGCTCTAACTCTGCGGCTTCTGGGGTTATCAGTCGCCTCTCGTCTCGATGGGCCTAAAATCTCATTCCATCTCATTACAGAAGCCGCCGTCTAGCCGATTAAATCTAAATATTGAAACATAGGTACAGTCTAGCTTCTGTAAATCGATGTATTTTGTAACTTTAAATACAAAAAAAGTACTTAATAAAAATAACAATCTTAAGACTAACATAAGGGAAGTGATCATAAATAAATTTCTCACTTGTTTATCAATAGTTTTCTTTAAGAGTTATAAAGATAAAACTATGATAATATATTTTAAATAAATAATAATTAGCTCTTTAAACTTAATTTCTATTAATTTTTCGCTGAACATATTCTCTACACATTTTGTTAAATTTCAACTTGAGGAAGCTCGACTGTTTCCTCAAAATATGATCAGCAGTTCATGTTCATGGCTCTGCTGGGGTTCGTTTTAACAAAATATTATTTCAGCTAGTTTTAGATTCTTTGTTTTTGCAAAACAAATAAAAAAAAATACAGAATAATCTTAACATAGTGAGTTTTTTAATTTTTATGACAGGTTCTTACCAAACGAGTTCAACGGCATTTCAGGGCAATTATTTCAGTAGTGAATAGCTTCAAGTGGTGGGCCTGGCACGCGCTGCCTTTGCTGTTACGTATGCACATACGATCCACAGCGATTTGATGGGATTTGAAAGCAGATTCAATCTTAAATCAATCGGTTCACTCACCTGCTCTCAGCCTGATTTTTCTCGCACAAAGTTGCTCCAATCAGACGTCGGACATAAATCAATCATTTTAATTTAAACAAGACACAGTCTAGTTTCTATTGCTTTGTTCTGTGTGGATTGTATTGGTAATAATCATCGCTTGATTTTTGTTTGTGGAATGCAATAATTGTTTTTGTTTATACTCTAAAGTTGAGAGGTTAGTGGTAGTGGCTTATGGCACGCCAACTGATAAAAGAGAACTTTAAGCTGATGTAATATTACACAAGTTTACGAGACTCTTTTCTGCTGATTTTTGAAGAAGATGTTCATGGTCAAAAATTATGATAAACATAAGCATAGTTAAGAGTGAAGAATCATACTTGATATACTTTTATATGGATAATATATAATAAATATAATAAATCCCTCTTATAAGAATACACAATAATTTTCTTTATTTTAAATTTATATTTATTTAAGTTAAGCATACAAAAGTCGTACAAAAGTATTTGTATAAATGTCGCATCAAATATTCTATTCCATGTGATGAGTAGTCGTATATAGTTTTCGTATATATGTATGTATATAGTTACAGACTAGAAATTCCCATAGTGATGCCACAGCGAGGTAAGCTTGCCGCGTTTGAGGTGTTTCTGGGGACTCGATTGCGGGCGCACGTTCTTCAGAGTGCAGCCCACGGGCAGATTGACCTAGATATTGAGATATAGATATTATAATTATAAGATATTCATGATAAATAAGACGAAACCTTCGCTCGCTAACTTCTATTACAAGCGTAGCTCTAGCTGAGTTCGAGGAAAGTCACACTTACGGATTGGTCAGTCACCCGAACGGGCTCTTTATCTGGACAGACGACATAGACTCCCGACTCCAGGCCATCGAAGATTCTGAGCTGGGCAGGTGCAGAACTGGACTCGGACTCGGGCTCAGGCTCAAAGAGGAGCTCTGCCTGCGGTGGTGGAGGTGTGGGTTTGGCAGCTATTTAAGAGAAAGATGTATAAATATTATCTTAAATTAATAGCTTGAGATACTTACCTCTCACATGAATGAAGAAAATGCATCTGAGGGTCTTACCATCTGTGGTGGTGGCCTCGTATTTGATGGTATGATCGCCAGCCTTAAACAAAGCTCCAGGGAACTGAAAAAAATGAAAATTATATAGCATTTTTTATTAATTTAAATAAGTTATCATTTTGTGATATTACTCACATGCGACTTGTAGATCTTGAGTAGTTTTCCATCGAAACGCGGCTCCTCCCAGACCACGGATCGCAGGTTCTGGTGCTCCCTCAAGTGAACCTCAATCGAGGGCGGACAGTAATTGGTTGTATCCGAACCCAAATCGATTCGTGAACTTTCAGTAGCCGCTGGAGCAGGATCAATTAGTTTAGCAGATTTCTGGGAAAATGATTCCAGCCCGGAAAATGGTGAAGCCTTAGAAACGGACGAACTCAGACTGGGATATTCCGATTTTCCAAATGAACTGTGCGAGGAGAATGTGGGAAAGGGAGCTGGCTGGGGTTCAGAACTAAACGAACTGATTGAGGGAAATCTAGCAGAGCTCCTGGAGGAAAACGTGGGAAACGGAGCCGGTCTGGGCAGCGGCAAAAATTGAGCTGAGGAAAAGCTAGGGGTGGCCGCTTTGACAGTGATCACTGTCTCGCAGGAGGCATGCAACCTGGTCTCCGGATCAGTCACTCGGAAGTGGACTTTGTGGACTCCAGCTGGCAAATGACCCTCAAGCTTTCCTGCCCACGCGGGGGAAGCCACCAATTGGCTGCGTTTCAAATTCGTTTCGGGTCTCTGTAAAGTCACATGCGTCTTCTGTTCGCCGGGATGGAGCAGGATCACCACATTCTCCGGACACTTAATCTGAGGCCTGACCCTCTGCTGGACTTGGTGGACTCGCACGGGGGCCAGATTCTGCAGGGACTGCCTTGGAGCCCAGGGAATCTGGCTGCCAAATATGCTGCTGCTGCTGTCGAAGGGCTTGCAATCGAGATCGGAACCGAAGGCCCAACCTTGCAGGACCATGCAGGAGGTGAGCATGGGTCCGGTGGCCACGAAACCGGGATTACACTGCAGCTGGCAGATGTCTCCAAACCGAGATGGACCTTGAGTACAGCTGGCCGGGGTGATGATACCATTGCGAGGGGGTCTCAGAGCGGAACAGATTCCATGGGTCTGTACGCTGGGCTGGTGGAAAGCTGTCAGAAATAAAGGTTAGCATTTTAAGAGAAATAAAACAAAAGAAGGAAGACTCACCAACGCACTTGGTCTCTGGACCCTCCCAAACTCCAGCGGGTCCACAGCTCCTGATCTCCGGACCCTGGAGGATGTAACCTGGATTACAGGTGATGCGGCAACGACTGTTGTAGAACAGCTTCTTCTTCTGGCGGTACCTGTTGCAGCGCGCTTTGCCATTGGGCGGAGCCTGGAATCGAGGACAGAGATCCCTGGGCTGTGACTGGCCGAAGGTTGGTTCCGGTGTGGTTGAATCCAGGAAGCTTGGCCGCTTTGGGAAGGAGGGATACTTCGGCTCGGATATCTCCGGGAAGGAGGGATACTGCGGCTTGGATATCTCCGGGAAGGAGGGATACTTCGGCTTGGATATCTCCGGGAAGGAGGGGAACTTGGGACTCTCAGGTATCTCGTTAGACTCGATGATGTCCGGATATTTCTTCACATCCAATTCAGGAAATTTGGGCAGAGCAGAGACTGCTGGAACCTCGGGAAGATCAGGGAACTTGGGGAATTCACAACGGAATCCTCCAACCTCGTTCACACACCTGCCAGCCTTGCAGCTTTTCTTGTCCTCGGCACACTCGTCGATATCCTGGCAATCCCTTTGCTTGGCATCCAAGTTATAGCCCGGCGGGCAGCTGCACTTGAAGGAGCCCTCGCTGTTCTCGCAGCGATGCGAGCAGCCGCCATTGTTCACCTGACACTCGTCAATGTCCACACACTTGCCACCCGATCCCAGGATCCAGCCGAGACCACACTCGATGGGAGCACAGCCGTCGGAGGACCTCTTGGTGCCTGGTGGACAACCGACCAAGGCGGGACGACAGCTGCGACCGTCTTCGTTGAGGATATATCCCAAAGGACAGCCGCACTCGAAGGTGCCCTCCTTGTTGATGCACTCGTGGGTGCAGCCGCCGGAGAGCAATCCCGAGCACTCGTCCACATCCTGGCAGGTCTTGCCGTCCTTCGCCAACTCGTAGCCCCTCTCGCAGGCGCAGGCAAAGGTACCTAGAAGATTTATGCAGATGTCGCTACAGTTGCCATAGCTCTGGGAGCACTCATCAATGTCCGAGCAGCCGAAGCCATCTGCGGTCAGATCGAAGCCCGATTCGCAGGCACAAGCGAAGCCGCCGGGTTGGTTCAAGCAGAGCTGCGCGCAGTTGCCATTGTTTTCGCCACACTCGTCGATGTCCTGACACGTGCGCATGTCCTCGGAGAGAGCAAAGCCCATGGGGCAGGCGCACTGGTAGCCACCGGGCTCATTTTGGCAAAAGTGCGAGCAATTGCCATTGGCCAGGGAGCACTCATCGATGTCCAAGCATGAGGGCGTTGATGGAGTCGCGGATGGAGTTGAGTCATGAGATGATGATGGTGATGATGAGCTGTTTAGTGATGTGGCAATGTGGTTATCCAGTCCCAGGGCATAGCCCGGTGGGCAGAGGCAGGTGTACGAACCGTTGAGGTTCTCGCAAAGCATTTGCTCGCTACAGCTGTGAGTTCCCCGCGAGCACTCGTCGATGTCGAAGCAATAGCCACGGATGCCGTCCAGCTTGAGCAGCTCGTAGCCAGCGGCACACACACACCCATACGAACCTGGCAGATTGCGGCACACCTGCTGGCAGCCACCGTTCTTCACCTGGCACTCGTCCACATCCTCGCAGCTCTTGCCATCGGAGCTCAGGCGGAAGCCCTCGCGACAGGAACAGACTCCACCGCGGGCCGTTAGACAGATCTGCTCACAGCCGTTGTTGTTGACCTCGCAGCGGTCCTCGGCCAGGCAGGTGAACTCCTCCACCAGGTTGAGACCCTCGGGACACAGGCACTCATAGCCACCGGCGGTGTTCTGGCACTGGTGGCTGCACAGGTGCGTCTCCTCCGCACACTCGTCGATATCCTGACAGCCGAGCTTTTCACTCCTGTATCCACTGGGACAAATGCAGCTAAAGCTAGTGTTGTTCTCGCTGGGCTGGCAGGTTCCCGGCGAGCAACGCTCGTGACCCTTCTGCGTGGCGCAGGGGGTCTCCAGCACCAAACAGGAGTGCCCATCCTCGGCAAGTTTATAGCCCTCGGGGCACTTGCAGCGGTAATTCCCCTCCGGCAGATCCTCGCACTCGTGGGCGCAACGAGTGCGGTTCAGCTGCGGATTGTCCAGGTCCGCACAGCCATCCATGGCACAGCTGTGAAGATCTTCGAGGAGATGGTAGCCACTGGCGCAGTGGCAACGGTAGGAACCAATCGTATTCTCGCACTTGTGCTGACAGTAATGAGGGTCCATCGGAGGGATCACTTCACATTCGTCGATATCCTGGCATTGACTGCCATCGGAGGAGAGCTCAAAGCCGGAATTGCAACTGGGCTTAGTGGGAGCAGTCTCAGTGGTTGTCTCTTCTTCAGTGACCTCATTGGTGGTTTCCTCTTTGGTGGCTTCCTCTTTGGTGGCTTCCTCTTTGGCGGCTTCCTCTTTGGCGGCTTCCTCCTTGGACACCAGAGGCACCACACAGCGGTAAGAACCTGGGAGATTCTCGCAACCAGCTTGGCAGTCCGAAGACAGTTCAGGACTAGCGCATTCATCAATATCTAGAAGGAATAAGCAGATATATAGTGTCTATATGGAAGATTCCTTTTATTTTATAAACTACTTACCAACACAACTCTTTCCAGTGGAAGCATCTAATTGGTAGCCCTTTTGACAGGCGCACTGGAATCCTCCTGGCAGATTGTTGCAGATCTCCGAGCAGCCACCATTTGACTCCTGGCACTCGTCGATATCTGGTAAAGGCATATAACTCTATATTACATAGGCTTTTCCTTAAATCAAAGATCTCATCACTCACCAATGCAGCCTGTATAATCGGTAAGATTCAAGGTGTAACCCTGCCAACAGTCACACTTGTACACGGGTTCGTTTTCATCTGGATAGAGCAATCTCTTACATATTTGCTCACAATTGGGGTTGTCTTCCCCGCAATCGGTACCCAAAAGGGTTGGTGCATAGGGGTCCTTTTTGGGAACATTTTCTGCACTCGGACTGGTTACCTCAACGGTTGGGACTTCTGGTTCTGGGGTTGGTTTTATTTCAGGCTCCTGGACTGTTGGGTTTTCAGGTTCTTGAACTGTTGGATTTTCAGGCTCTTGTACTGCTGGGTTTTCTGTCTTCTGGGAGGTTGCAATCTCCGGCTCCTGGAGAGTCTCAATTTCTTGGGGAATTTCGTTATCGGATTCTGGTTCTTGAGGCTCCGCAGATGTGTCATCTTCCTGCTCCTTCTTAGTTTGAACTTCAATATTAGATGGTGCCAGTGATATGCCCTTGTCTTCATTAATCGGGATAACAATTTGTGGTTCCGGCTTCACATCACCGGTCACTTCCAACTTGGATTCATCTGCAGTCGGAGTAGAAGTTTCCACAGCTGCTTCGCTTACAGGCGGTGGCAATGGTAACAGTGGTGGTTCCTGCTCATTGTCCTGCTCGTCGTCCTCATTATTATCATTTGAATTGAGTTCGTCATTGTTAACCGTCTCGTACTCATCATACTCATCGAATTCAGACTCTCCATTGCCATCGCCCTCGCCCTCGCCATCGGTATAGTCTGCCTGGGGAATGCAGGTGGGGATTTCCCCAACCCACTTCCGGTTGGAGCAGTACATGGCGGTCGCGTCGGTGGCCTCAAACTGGTAGTTTTCGTTGCAGGAGAAATAGGCCACCAGGAAGATCTTCTCTCCCCGGCGACGACGCTCGAAGAGGGACACCCGACCGTGGTTTATCTCTGGCGGCACAACCTTGGCCTCAACGCAGCTCATGTCTAAAATTGCAGCCAGGGTCTTGGGTACATTGGGCTCTTCGGGAATTTTCATGATCTTTTCCCTTCGTTCTGAGCTCATGGAAGCTATGTTAGAAGAAATAATGTATAGTAAATAATGTTTAAATGTAAAGCAGCCTAAAATTATGCAGGTAAATAATTATTAGGGGACTTTCCTAAATATAAATGATAAAATAGTATGCGAATGTCTATAATAAATAGTAAAATTCATAAAATAAAAGCCAATAAACTAAAGTTATAATAATTGTAAGGTATCAAACACTTTTCTTTAAGTATTTTTAATCATATCCCAAATCATATTCCATATCAAATACCAAAGAGAAAGTAATCTCTGTTAATCTTTAAATGTTATTAGCTTCACTTTTGAAATAAAAGCTTCTTTTCAATACCTCCCACAGCTGCTTGAAGCCCCTCTAATATCATAAAAGACACTCGGAACTATCCTAGACACTCATCTACTTAAGGGGAAACCCATAAAAACAAGCTGAATCAATCAGTTGAATCAGTGCCAAAAGACTTTTCATTGCCATGAAGATTTCTACTCGTGTCCCCTCTAGTTTAATTTTTCATTTCGGGATTTTCTTTGGTTTGATTTACGATCGGTTTTATATGTTTCTTGTCTCTCCGAAAGCCGGCCGGTAATTTGGTGAACTATATTTCGTTAAGGTAAATGGCTGCCCCGTGTTAGTCATGACTCATTTATATAGCACGATTTTCCTTTCGAGAGAACGTGCCATAAAAATATACATATATGGTCCATTAGCTGTTAGGACAAATGGTTTTTATGACAGTTTTGTGGATATTTTGAATGGTCATATAGATAAAGATTCGAAAGATGGAAAATTGTATATTTTATGAATAAAAAAAGCTGAATTATTTATTAAATTCGAGAAAATATAAACGGTAATAGAAAATTATATATTTTTTGGAATGAGAAATGGCTGAAAGTTTACCTTTGCACACTTTTTAATAATTTCATTTCTTTACAAAAGAAAATATAAATAAAATGATGATGCATCTAACTGATTCATACTGATTTTTCTGATGAAAATAAAAAGATTTTTGTAAAGTGTTTAATAATGGAATAATTTAAATAATTCATTAGTTTTATTTTCACTGTTTTCCCTATGCGTAACATATAATTTTTCAATAGATATATCCACCTCACAAGAACTAGCTCTATTGGCATAATTTCCCAAACTCCTTCATAAGTGTGCCATTAATTTCCCTTTCCTCGATATCCGTGAGATATTATTATGCAGCTTCGCCCACGCTTACCTGAAGCAAATGTAACGCATGTCAGCGTCCATAAAACATATTTCGCCGCCCACATTCTGCAGCCCTTTTCACGATCCTTTTGGAGCTGCTGCACACCTTTCCACTCTCACTTCGGTTGACTTCTTTGAATTTTGAATTTTATAAATAAGAAGGCATTAATAAAATTTCACGTTTCTCGTTTCGTTTTTTTAGTTGTTCTCCAACATATTTATGGGACAAGAACTATATATGTCAAGATATATAGAGGGGCAGAGCCATTAAGATTAAGGCGGCTTTATAAATAGCACATGTTCAGCACTTTTTACATATATCTATATAAGTATTTTGTGGAAGTAAAGGGACAGTTTTACACGAAGACAAAGCACTTTTTAGTAATTTGAATTCATTAAGTAATAACTTTATTTAATTTTAAAATTTAAAGAGACAACTTTTATATATATATGTATTCCCGAAAATCTCAGGGAAAAGAACTCGAATTTTTAGAAAAGAACGCACCGTTTCCGCCGAGAGCCAAGGCAAGACTGAGGAGCCAAAGAGATTCCAACTTTTCTCGAAGGGAACCCACGGATTTTCCGCGCCTCCAAAGAAATATATATATAGTTTTAGAGGCAGATATATGCTGATATTTCATTGCTATCATAAAGCAAATTAGTGCGAGAGCGCACAAGTGTCACCGCTTCGATCGGGGGAGAAGGAAACTATTTTTACCCGGCGGTATTATCATTAGCATTGGGCCTCGAGAATTGATGAGGCTCTGCCATGAGGGGCTGCCTCCTCTGCTTTTGCATTGAACTTGATCGCTGAGATCCTTCAGCGGCTGTCAGAAGTGCTTGTCCGGAAAATGATTATTAATATTACGTGTGCCTGGCATTCCATTACATAAAAATATATAAAACGCTCAATCATCCCGAATCAAATGCGCCGCTGCAGTTGCTCGCCAAATTGTAAATTGTTTTTAATTAAACAAAATTAAATACAACACAAAGGCGCGTAGGTGTGTTACACTCGCCGCACTCTTCGACTTATTTGGCCAGTCGAACAAACATGTTTTTTTATATATACCCGATCCATAATATAGCTAAGTAGCTCACCCGTTGTAGATGCTCGCTCCCAAATGGGCAAACTTGCTGTCCGATCGCCGCGCTTCCCATCCCAGACCCTGTGCTGCGGTGGTGGTGGTTCCCATTGTCCGGCAGACCTCGCCACAATTTGATTGACAAATTGTTTTCGTTTTTTTTTTTTTTTTTTTTTTTTTTGGCCCAAACAACTGCAAATGTTCTAAGGCAAAACACATAATTGACCCATTCGATTGAGTCGCGGATTGACAGACAATTGTACGCGACTTTAGTCGCTGGTGGGAGTGTTAATTCAAATATTTTAATTCAATGTTTTTCGCCAATTAATGGCCTATTGATTTGGCTAATAAAACAGTTGAAAGTGTAAATTCTAATAAAATGTTCTTATAAAAATATATATTTTTGAATTTAAACAATTTTTGACCTCATTAATTTAAAAATAATTTAATTCCTTGCTTTCTTATTGTAATAAATATTGAATTAATGAATGAAAATATGAAAAATGAAGGAATAAAGTTAACAGTTCGTAGTAAGTTTAAAGCGTTTTTAAACGCTTGGCCTGCCAATGCGCACACGCGTTTAAAATCGCTCTTAAATCGCGTGAGCGTTTTGAAACGCCAGCAAGTCGCTTCCACGCTTCACAACAATTTGTGGGCGTGCGAATTCGCTCAACGCTAGCTACTTTGTATGGTCAACCGATATATATATATCTAGATTAGTTTTTCCAGAACCATTTCCAGGCGGCTTCTATGCGTTTGCAGCGCGACACTTTCTTGTGTAGGTTTATGCTCCAAGTGGTTGTCGTTTATGGGTCCATTTACATTTTAACTTAACCTTAGATGGCAAATTGCGGAAATTGCTCAAGGGCGTGGCTATATGGCAAAGATATAGTATATGCTCGGGTCTGGTCAGCTGCTCACTTTTGTTTTGTGAGCCGATTTATGTTGACATTTTCCTGGGCATTGTTCTTGGCGCTCGCCTCCGGGGGACATCCGCTGGGGGAACGAGAATGTAGAACTAACTCAACCAAAATAAGACAGGCGCAGTTAATTAATTATTAATAAATTAAACTTTTATTTTATTTAACTAAACAAATGTTGCCTTGTTAATTACAAAAAGAGTCCAATTCTAGTCTTAGCATTATGAATCTCGAAAAGTCTCAGACTTTCGTCTGGTCGTGTGCATTAATTTGGTGGCTCGATTTTGCTCCAACAGAAGAGAACTAAAAACAAAACACGGAAGTGCCGATCTGGGATACTCTTCCCCCAGACTTCGGGGCAGGTTAGTTCTTGATGCTTAGATACGAGGGACCCACTTGGCGGACGTAGACACTCCGCTCGTTGGTCA
>VNJS01002889.1:0-36455 GCA_008042575.1 Drosophila watanabei | reverse complement strand
CTCGAATCGGCGACACATGTTCAGCGACAAAAGGAAAAGCGGCGGAAAAGCGAGGAAAAAGAGCGGTAAAGACGGGTGAGGCGAGGGGTTTGGGGAAAGGCCGAAGGACCGCGGCACTCTGCCAATTGTCATTAAATGTAATTTTTAAACCTGTTAGCGCATGTGTGCCATAAAATGTAAGGTTAAAAAGGGTTTTTCTTTCGGGCCTCCACCTAGGATGTCCTTTTTTTTATTATTTGCGTTGCTGCCATTTGGTTTTATTGTGAAATTAGTCGGCTAAAGCGGGTTTATTAAAGTTTGCCCCGAAATTCCTGATGCGTTGCCCAAATTTCGAGCCTTGACGGCAGCGGCGTAGGGTCACACCGGGGGTGAGTTTCAACGACAACAATTTGTAACATTTGCCGCACTTCCCGCAAGAATTCTGCCGCCGGGGCAGGACCGGGCAGGGATTGGTTGTTGCGGCCCACTCGGAAAAAGAGCTTCAGCATCATTCAAAGTGACAAATTATCCATGCAAATTTTATACAAAATAAAAAGGGGTGGACCAAGCATACTCTCCGCAAGACAATCCTTTCCGCCTGCCGTCGCCGTGGGAAAAAGTGTTGCATACTTATGAGTGCCGGCCAAGAGCGTGTCGAGTCGGCCTGAAATATGAGCATTGATAGAAAGTTTGACAAATGCCAAAGGATGCCATTTTGAGGGGCAGATAAGAAGGAAATACATAACAAGGCAGCTTACTCGAGCATTATCTTTGTTCATTTCCCCCAAACACTGCTCAGAATAAGCGGTGTTGCTTTAATGATTTATATATGTTTACAAGATTCTTAAGGGATTGGAATGCGGTAGAGCTTAAGTACTAAAATTGTATATTTAAATAATAAGAACGATATTGTATTTTGTGTGCTATTTTTTACTTATTTGTTTACAAGAAGTATAAGACTTCGTATGCTTACTTTAAATATAATAAACCCTCATCTTTCTAAAAGTTTTTTAATTTTTATTTTTATATCTCTTATTCTTTAAGTTTTTTGATATTTTAAATATCAAATTAAGCAACATTTTTATATCAAAGTTTTTACTGTGTTCAAAAATCTTTGTTCCTGTAAAAAAAGTTCATTTGAATTGACTTATTCAACTCACTTGCTGTCTCTTTGCCTTCTCCCTTTTGTGGCATATTAAAAATGTATTATTCGAGGACCTACATTTTCGCAGTGCACGTTTCGGGTATCCTGGGCATCCTTAGTTATGCATAATTCGATATGCTCCATCAATGCCGCATTTTGCGTTCTCCTATCTCTGTTTTTGTCTGGCTTTCAATTAAAATGACCGCAATCGCACACAGGCAAAGGCAGACGGGTCAGGATACACGCACAGCATACACCCTCGTCCACTCAGACACATACACACAGATACACATACACATGTGGTCCTGATCCCAAACAAAATTTGTGCAATTTCCGTTACTAATACTTTTTGGTCAATTTCCTTCGAAATTTGCTTGGGCAGGACAAAAAGCGTTCCTTCGTTCGTTCGTCTTCCTTGTTGATTTATTGCCATGACAGAAGGAGCTCCCAATGCCGTGCGCCAGCCTCCGGTTGCTCCTTAATTTCGTTGATATTTATGCGGCAAATGTCCTAGCGAACGTAGCCAATAAACACGTTCCTGCTGTCACTGACAAGGGATAATGGGGGCTGGTTCATAGAGAAATCAGCATTTGAATATGCCCAAGGGAGCGGAGGGAAGCTGGCCATCAAAGGGAATGCAAATGCAGGGCTTTAATATCCTGTGAAGTCCTGCTCTGTTCCTCCGTCTTTTTTTTTTTGCTGTCCAACTTAAACTTGTAAATCAAATGAAATATATTGCCGGCAAATATATACATTTTCGGAGATTGATGCCAACGAGTTGAGCCCGAAAGCGAAGCGAAACCAAACTGATCTCAGCTGAGTTGGCATTTTAATGAGCTTCCATAACAGAAACTAAAATGGCGCATCGTTCACAAATTGGTTGGGGCGGCAAGGACAGCGACAACGAGAACGACAATGGGGGAGAAAGTCCTGGCAAGTCACCTTATTTATGCATAACAATAATGAATATTATACAACAAGCCCGAAATGTAATTCTGTGTAATTAATTATTAATTTATGCGCATACATTTAACTCACACGCATTGTCGTCGACAGCAGGAGCAGCAAAGGCAGGAGCAAGGACCAGGACACATGTGTGTGTATGTGTCTCCTCTTCTCCCTCTTGCCCTTCCTCTTGCTCTCCCCCTCATCCTGCGAGTGTGTTTGGCATTGGCATCCTGGCACAATGGCGGCTGGCGGATGCGGAAACTGTTTTGCTGCCGTTGATGCCGATGCCATAGAGAAGCCCCGGCCATTGTTGCTGCCGATGCCAAGCTTACCCATTAATTGGTGACACTAATAAGTTGATCGGGCTTTAAGGAGGCAAGGATCCTCTTGCAACTTCATAAAACTTTACTAGAAAACTATAGGATAGCTGGAAGCTTGTCTTGTTCCTTAATATTGTACAAACTATACTTCTACGAGCTTTATTTTAAAATTTCGGACCTTTTTTTATTTATATTTAAAACTATAATATTAATTTCTGTTTGTTATACATAAAATATTTTATTCTAAAGAATTCATTTCAAAAAAACTTAATCATCAAATTCTATATTTTTACCAATATAAATATTTGTATTCTAAAACATTAATTTTAAACATTTAAAGCAAAATATTAAATATTAAATATTAAATTCTACACATTTTGTATTAATATATATAATTTTAGGCACTTAAACCATTTTAATCATAAAATTCTAAAGTTTCTTTTAAATTTATTTAAAGTAAATTATAAATATTTTTTTTGCCTTTATAAAGGGTATCTCCTATTCGAGTTAGATACCTTGATCCGCAATATTGCCGCTGCTGCAGCGACTAACGACTAACGACCGACAAAGTCGTTCCTGATGCTGGTCGCATGTTGCTGCCCCTGTCGTTCTAATGTTAAGTTGAATTGTCATTAAAATTGTCGTCCATAATTTCGACATTAAATACACACATAGGCGGCACACACACTCACCACACACACACTAGCTGGGGCTGAGGCAAAAGCTGCCAAGGATGCGTGTGTGTGTGGCTGTGTGTGCATGTAAATTGTGCGGCAGGCCCCTCGATGTGTGCAACACTTTTGGCGAGCGAGCAGAGCATAAATGCTTGCCTGTGCTTAAGCAGATGTGTGTGCGAAGAGTGTGTGTGCTGTGTGTGTGGCTGTGCTGGGAGCGTGGTTAAAAAGTGCCAACGCAGCATGTTTTCAACATTGTTTAAATTTATATGGCAGACAGGCGCTCACACACGACTCGTAGGACTCGGAGGACATGGATGGGACGGACCCTGGATATGGCCGCAACTTGTGCTTAAAGCTAAAGTTTTAAATTTGCATAATACAGCAAGTCAAGGAGGGTCAACTTGGGCTATCCTTGCTCCTCTTGCTCCTCTCAATCCTCGCCCGCTTACGTAATTACCGGGCTCATAAACTCCAGGACCAATCATCATTAGGCGGACGGCCATTACATAATTATCGCAATCACAACTTGCAGGTAATTGAAATTGTGTGTGGTGGTGTCCATTTGGAGTCAATTTCGATAAAGTTTTCCCCCGATTCCCGTCATTTAACGCTAATCACTTGCAGTCACACACAGAGCGCTCGAATGAGAACGAGAACGAAAACGACAACGAAACTCGAAACTCGAAGCAAATAATTTGTCTTTCCATTTCCGCCCAGGAGGCAAAACTTTCCTTTATCCCCGATGTTCGTTCGTCCCTAGATTGCTTTTGGCCAAGGTCAAAAGCGGGCCACTCCGGGGCGGGCTAGGTGACGGTTTTGCTTAATTAGAACATTCATTAATCAAATCAAAACCATTTGCCACCCTGGGCTTAGGCCTAGCCGGGGAAAAACCAGGCCAGACAATGGGCCAAAGAGGAAAAGCTCTGGCACACAACAACACACAAAAAAAAAGTAGAAGCAAACTAGAGAAAGAAGGAAACTTTTGGCGAATGGCGAATGGCGGCCAAACACGCACAGGATAAAAGGCGGAGAGCGCGGAGCAAATAAATTCAGTCGCATAGAAAAACGACAAGCGGCATAACAAAGCGCACAGATTCGGTAAAGGACGACGCAGGAGCTGGATGAGCCAACGTAATACAACAAAGGGACGCAAACCGAGAACGAGAGCGAGAAACGGGAAAAAAATGCGACCATTAAAACACATTTGTATATCTATTTTTGGGGCGAAACAAGCGCCGTCGACCTCAAACTTCAGAGCAGCGGGCGGTCCGCGAATGCCACAAACCTAAACCCAAGTCCTGGGCCCAGCCCCAAACCCAAAACCAGATCCCGAAACTCCAGCCCAAAGATACAGAAGAAGAAAACGAGAAGGAAGGATAGAGCAAGGAGAGGGAGCTGAGCTACGAAATGAGAACCCAACAATGGCCGGCACAGAAATACTTAAAACTACTTTAATTTATGGCGCACGCATTTCTGCGTTTAGCTCAGCCCCTTTTCCGTTCATTTCCGCTACTATTCATGGGTACGAGAGAGGGTTGCAAAGTTCAGGGGGCCTCAGTGGGTTTTCAGTGGGTTTCGGTGGGGTCGGAGGCCAAAGCAATCAGTCAGCAAACAACATGGCTTTGAGCTCTGCCTTCGTCGTCGTCGTCGTCATCCTTTCAGTCACTCTTTTCAAAGGATACGCTCTCTAATAAGTCTCCTTGCGGCCCTAGTCTGCCCCCTTCCCCCCAAAAAAGGAAGCACACCAGATTCAAAGGCTTCTTGAGACGAGCCCGGGCTCCAAGTTTTTGCTTTATCAAAAGTCTGTGCTGCGCCAGCCTGTATTTTCGGTGGCATATATCCCGCCACATACCATACTTATGGCCCAAAACCGGGCCCAGTTATCAGCGTACGTGGCTGAGATTTGGTTGGGAAATTAATGAAAAATCATAAATCAGAAGATAATTGGACAGAGCTGGGCCCACAAGTTTTCTTATTTTCGGGAAAGCCTCTCAGCTCTCAGGCTCTGTCGCTGTACAAAGTCAAAGCGATTTCGCCCAGTGACTGGGCCTCCCCTAGCTGCAGTCAGTTGCATTCCCTTCACCTCTTTTTTTTTTGCACTGGAAAAGAATAGGCATAAGTTTTAGATCTATACAATATTCTATAAGGTTCTAATGACTGCTCTAAGATAGATCTTACACACAGAAATTTAATTAACTGAATTTATATTTAAATGTAAATTAGGTTTAGAACCATCACTCCCCTTTTTTTTTTGGCTGATGGATGAGATGACAAAGAGGACCTGTTTTTCTGTGTTTATTTTTTGTCATTGTTGTTGCTGTATATTTTTTTCACCGTGTACGCCCCTTTTCTGGCTTTTCTGCCAACTGTGCTGAGTGGGTAAATTATGCATAAGCGCACTACCAGCGCCACATTATGACGAGGCAGGCGGACGTCTGATGCAGAACGCAGCTGCCTGGATTATGTATGAGTATTCCGGAGGCTGAGCCTGAGAAGGGGTAGCAGAGGGGCACCGGGGGCTCTGCTCCATGTTAGGTGAGGAGGGGTGTCAGAAGGGCTGCCAACTCACTTGTCAACGTACTCATCACATTTCTTCTCCACGAAAAAACCACCCACTTTGCCGTTTATGCGCACCAAGGCAAACAAACAGCAAAATATTTGTATGCTAAGCCAAACACATGCGACGGCGAAGCCCCACAATGCCACGCCCCCTCTCCATCAACCATCAACCATCAGCCAGCCGGCAGCCGCCCCCATTTCCCCATTTTCCAGGGGAGAGCGACAGAGCCAAAGAGCCGAGCGAGCCCAGGCCCAACGCGGCTCAAGTATTTTGCATTGCTAAGCAGAAATTATAAATCAGGGCAATTGTTGAAGATTTGCAGCCCGCACAACTAAACGAGAACGAGAACGAGAACGAATGGAAATGGAATGGGGACAGGGATGGGCACTGAGAGCGGGAGCACCAGGAGCTAAGCGGGACGGTACAGAGGCAAAGCGGAGCGGGACAGGAGGGATTGCGGCACGCACGCCTCGCTGCTTTCCTGGCTGCCTCGGCTGTTGTTGACTAACTGACTGGCTAAGTGACTGACTGACTCGCCCCGCCTTTGCCGCTGTCTGTCTCTGCCCTGCACTGACAGAAAAAAAGATATATATAACCATCAGAAATCTAAGTTTAGTTTTGCGAATGTATTTAAATATCTATATAATAAACATTAAGTAAGCCCTCTTTTTAATTTGATAAAAAATAAATGAAAGAATGAAATTTATTACAGAAATACGTTTATATTTTTCAGTTTCCTCTTCCTGAAATATGATATATTAAAATACGAGAGATTCCTTGAGTCTCATATAACATATTTAAACTATGTTTTTACAATTAAAATAGCTAAAATGTTCACATTCTTGAATACTTCTTTAGAAACTATATAGGTGAACTCTTGCTACTTGAATTATAAATTTTAATACGCAAGCGACTTTTATTTGCAATTATAATTATAACACTTCTTTCCATTATTATTTTTTAATAGTTTCCAAATATTTTCAATTTTAAATTTATATATTTTTATTAACACCTGACCCAATCAAAATATTTCCCCAAGTGTATCTTTTGGGGACTGGCCTGATGAACGTGCACAGGCAGTCAAATATTTTGCAAGGACGAACGTGGAAAATAAATAAAAATTCCCCACAAAAATGAATTTAACGAATATGAAAACAGAAGCGAGACGGGACAGCAGGCAGACGAAGGAAGGAAGAAGGGAGAACTCAGCTGGGTCGAGGAGGCGGAGCCCGAGAGCTGAAATCATAATTTAATTTAACGTATTTTTCGTTGCCAAAAGACAAGACGCGAATCACACACAAAGTCACACACTCTGTACAGGGGAGGGAGGAAAGCGACAAAAACAACAGATGGCCGGGGAGCACGACAAGAAGGGGGGGATTCAGACCCAGATCCAGATCCAGATCCAGATTCACATCCACAGGCACAGGCACATCCCAAAAAGCAGAGTCACAATCAGCGGCTGAAACAGAAGCCGGAGTGGAAGTCCTGCTGCCAGACAGACTAAAAGCAGCGGAAATAACACGCTCCGCAGCGCCGTTTAAAAGTGTAAAAGCCGTCAAGAAAAAATAGAGAAAGCAGCTGAAGGAAACAGTCGCGAGTCCTGGCTTTTCCTCTATATTTTTTTCCCTTCCCTTATCCGAACTTGCGCCTGACTTGGTGTGAGTCACTTTGGTAATAGAATCGCAGCGCGTTTTGCCTGGATTTTAATTTTAGTAATGGAAGACAATGGCAGACGAAGATGCGGAGAGACAAATAAGCTTAGCCAGCAAATGCAGCAGTCAGGGGGGAGGGGAGGAGGAGGAGAAGTGCCAAGGAGCTGGGTAAGATATCCTCGGATTCCAGATTTATAGCGCCACGTTGCAGTTTGAAGTTGCCGGGACACATAAATCTATCGGGGCAAGGATCGAGGACGCGCTGCGCAAATTTACACATGATTGTTATTATTTAATGCTGTTTTTGTAACAACTGACTACGCTGCTGCTGCTGCTGTCATGCGGTTTTTTAAACGATTTTTATTAGTGGAAAGCAAAAGCGGAAAGCGGAAATAACAGCCACGCGCCGTAAAGTAGACAGCACATTCCGCACAACACACACACCCTTCGTCCTGTTCAGGGTTCTCTCCTTTCACTCCTTCGCCCTCCCCCTGCATGCAATGAATGCATTTTGCATGGTGTGCACGTAAATGACCGCCGACGATTTAAATTGTTACGCTGTGGCCGGCCGAGCGTTGTCTGCCATCAAAATGCATTACGTATACGCAATAAAAATTACGTATACGTATGCGTGTCCGGGTGCGTGTGCGTGTGCACACGTAGGGGAGGGACTGCATTTTATGCGTGCCGCGCATTATCATTTAACATTTCCTGTGTTCTGTCCTGTTCAGTTCGGTTCAGCGACGGTGAAAAGCGGGGATTCGGCTTGCTTGTAACAATTGGCTAAATAGTTTATTGTGTGTACGCACGTGTGTGTGTTTGGGAGGGATGTAAAAACAGGTTGAGGGGTGGGCCAGCGATTGATTGGCAATTGAAATGCACATAGAGCGTATGTGCCGGCAGTAAATCATGGTGAATTATGCAATTATAACGATCATCAGGGATTAAATAGGTAATTGTAATTGTTATTATTATTTTTTTTGTTTTTTGCTTGTGTGGGAGTACTTTCCCTTGAAAGGGAATTTGCCATTCCATCTCCGTTCCCTTTCCCTTTCCCCCTCCACTTTCATTTCCATTTCACAATTTCTCAATTTCTCGCTACCTGCAATTTGGTTAAATATTTACCTTACTTTCGCTACCTTTTGGCGTTTTTCATCACTCGACTGAAAATTGCAGTCGTCGTTCTGCTCTGTCAACTAATCATATAGAAAGCATTTTTGCCCCCGAACCAAACTAAAAACCGAGGGAAACCAGAGTCCAACTCGAAAGGTTGACCTCACCAAGCTGCTTTGGCACAATAATAATTTTGTAAATTATTGCGCATACGCCGCGTGTGTTTGTCAACGCGAAATAAAAATGTCAGCCGAAAAACTTTCAACAATATTTCCACCTCCCGGAGGACGTCTCCGCCAAGGTTCATCCCGGACTTGAGCCTGATCCGGTGCCTCAGCTCATTTCCAGCTCAAATAAGCGTAAGTAAATTTGTAAGACAAACAAATGGAAGGGGACAAGAAAAACAGAGACCTGCTGTTGATGTTGTCAGCAGGTGGAGAGGTTCAGGTGGATTTAGAGGCGATGGAGGAGGAGGATGAGGCGGAGGACCAGGTGGACAGGTGCCCGGCCTGCCCTCGAGAAAAGTCTGGCCTGTGTCTCTTTCTCTCTCTCATCAGCTCTGTGGAGCTGTGGAAGCCAAGTCAAGCCAAACAGCTCCAGGGCTCCCAGAGAAAGACAGAGAAAAATACTGAGAGAGAGCGGGAGGATGAGGATGAGGAGCATCTAGTCCGGGCAATATTCATTCCGGTGGCAAACAAACACGCAGCAGCAGCAACAATGGCCACAACAGCAGCACTGCACTGCGAGAAAATGAGTAGAACAGCAAAGAAAACAAGGAAGAAGTTTATACTTTCAGGGAAGTTTAGAAAAATCAATGAAGATTTGTGATTATGCTTTGCTTAAGATTTGCTTGAAGAAGCTTTTATTTTTTTAGATCGCAAATAGAAGCCTTTAAGAATCCTTTTCATATATTTTTTTAATAAATGGAAGTTCGTCTTATTTATTTAAACTACTACCTGATATAGCACACAAGCTTTTATAAGTATAGACAGTCAAGAGGACTCTGTCACACCTTTAAATTCTTTGTTTTAATTCGCAAAATTTCCTGTAATTTTTCTTCAAGTGCATATGGCGAAATGGGCGAACAACAAGCTGAGTAACGCCTTGGACGCTGCCATTTGTGGCATGCCTCCGCCCCCCGCCCCCCGCTTTGGAGGACCCTTCCCCGGCAACGCCCCCCTCAAGTTAGTTGATGAACTTCGTGTTCAAGTTGTAGCACAAGAGTTGACGCCTCGCAGCCAAAAACTGCGACGGCTGCTGTTGATGGCCTCGCATCTGGCGACTAGGAGGGGGCTAGGAGAAATAGGAGTGGCAGGCAGGGAGCGGAGCGGGGGAAAAGCCGCCGCCAGCTGTAACACTGATAGCAATTCCAAGAGACAACAACAGCAGGCGCCGAGCGGGGAAAACTCCTGAGCAGCTCTTTGCTTTTCGTGAGTTTTTGTTTTTGTTTTCGTTTATTTTACTTTCGTGTGCCGTGGCGGCGTCGGCATCTTCACTTTGGTTTGATTTTATTATGTTTTTCTTTGGGACCGCACTGGCCCCCATTTTCCGAGTCCATAGCCAGCCGGCCGTCGCCACTTTTCCCTTGGCCACATGCTGCCAAGAGTTTTCTTTCGTTATATTTGACTTGGCCCCGGCGACCTTTCGAGAGGTTGAGCAGGTTGGAAAACACCAGCAGCAGCAGCAGCATCGGCATCAGCATCAGCAGCATCCCTTAGCCCCGTTACAATATCAAGTTAATTGTTTGAAATAAGTGTTGGCCCGCCCACCGCTTTTCCAGAGCGACCCCCGCCCCCATATCCCCTGCTTGGCCCATCCCCTTTTTGGCCCTATCTTGTTGCTGATGTTGCGGTTTCTTTTGTGCCGCCTTTTGGAAACTACCCACATTTATAGTGTTGTGGCCGAGGCTTTTTCCTCTTTTCCTCAGCTGGTTGTCAACGCCAGCCGCAGCCCCAAGTTTTCCCTACATTTCCCTCCTGTGCGGGTGCTTTTCCCCCCTCTTTTTCCTTTCTAGTCTCCTTTTTTTTGAACTTCTTCCGCATTCGCATCTCTTTGGCTTATTTTACTTTGACTGACTCGCTCGCCCCGGAGTCTCAATGTTTGGAGTGCACTTTGGCCGGCAACTTGAAATGAATCTAATAACTTGGCCCACACACACACCGCACACACACACATACCCACAGATGGACGCACAAAAACAATGGCCAGCTTTTTTTTGGGGAGGGGGGGGCTCTGAAGAAGAAAAGCTTGTTGAAAAGCGGATTTTGTTTTGCAAGTTGCTCGAGTGCTTCGGCGGTTTCTTTTCCACTTTTCCGCATTGTTCGTCCCGGCAATTCAAATATCTTAGTTGAGGAATTTCCCAGACCAAGCGAACGAACGAACGAGTTATAAGTTTGCTGGCTGCCAATGTTAACAGCTCTATTAGTTCAATTTATTTGTCTGGCGATGCGAAGGGAAAACAACAATTTTCCGCCTGCGCCTCCCTGCCACGACGGCGACAAAAGCGGTGCGAGGAATTCGGAATTCGACTTGATTGTGTTTGCAATTTCATAAAATAACAATTCGCCAGCCAGCGTCTTGGCATCCTTCATCCTTGTTATTGGCGCCCTGATTGCCGCCGGTGGTTGTCGCTTTTCCTGGCTTTTCCGGAGCTGCTACTCCGGCTGGATTTTCGGGGGAGTGAGAAATGGAAAGGAATGCGTTCCTCGTAAATAGCTGGCAAGCAAGGTGTGGGCCCGGCATGTGACGCCAAGCCAAGGCGAGAGAAAAGTCTGTCCTGGTTCGTTCCATCCCACTCCTTGGAAAATTCGCTCCTCGCTCCTGGGGCATGCCAAATTCAATTCACACAAAATACCCGTAATTCAACACCCCACGGATGGAGATGAATGCCACTCCACTGACTGATTGCTTTTGCCTCCAAAACAAACTCCCCCAGGGAGCATTGAAATGAGTTAAACCAAAGGCGACGGGCGGCACTGCTGCCAGCTTCCCAAGCTCCATCCCAAGCTCCTCAAGTTTTCCTCGATTTTCCCCGAGCTTGGCCCGCTTTTCCTTTCGAGTCTGAGATTTCAGCAGCGACATCTCAAGCGACTCGTTGACATATTTGTATTGTATTCAATCGATGAATTTCTGCAGCTTCTTCGCCGCATGGCCCATAAGGGAAAATGACTTATTTTGCTTACGCACACATCGAACAAGTCCTCGAGCAGCAGGAGCAGGAGAAGCACCAGCTTGCCTTCGTCCTGGCATACCGACATCGAAGCATCCTTCGCCGGGGTTGATTGCTCTCTCGCTCCTTTTCTTCTGGCTTTCCCCGCCGCTTTCCTTTGACTTTACACGGAAACTAATTTTATATTTTATGAAGATCGATTCGATGGGTGTTCAGTTTAAGAAAATGCTTGGCATTGTATTTGAAAGACTCTTCTTTTTACTAGCTTTGGAATTTCGCATTTGTGTAAAGATTTATTTGAGTTTGAGCTACAGGACTACAGAAGGTAAATAATTCCAGCAAATCATAGTTGGAATCCTTTAAGAAAATATGTGCAGAATATATATCTACTCATGCTTTTCAAATTATTTTCCTTCTCTTTCACTTTACAAACTATATTTTTTTTTTTTTTTCAAGCTACAAATTGTCATATTTCTTTGCGTGTATGCATTGACATTCGTCCTGTTTCGGCTCCTGCTCCGCTTTTCCAGCAGAAAAGTTTGCGCTACACATTTTTTACTTGGCTGACTGTCGACATTCGCGTTGATATTAAAATTTTAATAAACCCCAGCACGTTGACTGGGGGAATCTTCAGCTGGTACTGCTTCTGGTCCTGCCCCGGCAGCTGCTCCTGCTGTGGCTCCTGTTCCTGCTGCTTTTCCTCCTTTTCAGCGACTCCTTCACCAGGCATTTCCCCCGCTCCTCTCGCTTTTCCCAGCTTGTTGCACTTGACGGAAACGCGTCAGTTGGGCGCGCTCCTTCGCTTTTCTCCCTCCGAGTTCCCAATTGGTTTGGCACAACGCACATTTTCATGCGGCGACATGAAAAACGAAAATACCATAATGCTGGAATTGCCATATATACACACTTGGGTCCCAGCTGGCTGACAGCAATGATTTCTTTTGCCCTCACGTGGAACATGTTGATAAATCAAATCCCAGCCAACTCAATGCCAATGCCAATTTGGTTGACAATTGCTTTTTTCGCTCCGCTTTGCTTTGAGTTTGGATTTGAGTTTCTCTTTGGCTTTTTCCCCGACAGCTAATTGTTGGGGGAGAGATGGGGCGAAATTGTTGTTGTTGCTGTTGTTGGGTTGGAAATATTTTCATTTTGCAACAAACTACGGCCGGCAACTTTAATCCCCTTTCAAAAAAAAAAAAGGCAGCTAGCAACTGGCCAAAGCTGGCTTCTATGCCAGTCGAAAGCCAGACATTTGTAATCCATGTGGCTGTCTCCGGAATTGGCTTTGCGGCATCGGACAATTCACAAAAAGGCCGGAGTGAAACCTTAAGCGCGTTGCCCGAAATGAAATCAAATAAAATAGTTAGTAAATAATAAAACAGTTGAGCAGTGGATTCGAGGATTTGAGAATTCGGGGATTTTCGGGGGGATAGAAGGAGGGACGTTTAGTGCCGCTTTTCGCCGCTTTTATGGCCAACGGCAATAGACGGAAATTTTATTATAGAAAACGTCTTTGGGCTTTGAGCCCGTGGCAGTCAACAAACCATTAAACTCAAGTGTTTACCACAAGCCCAAGTCACTAGACACAAATCTAAAATGGCAGTTAGACAACTCGAGCGATGTGGGACAGCAGCTAATGTGGTTACGAGGATGGCTCTGCTGCTCTTAGGTGAGCCTGAGGAGGAGTCCTAGTCCTATCCTCGTAGTCCTCGCAGTCCTCGATTTTGGTTCAAAGTGCTGAGAGCTGAGCCATTTTGGCCGAATGATGGCTGCGAATTTATTGCCAGAACGATGAGAGGAACTCAAAGTTTAAACTGGGTTTCACGAATTATTTGAAGGGCTCTCGATTCGGGAAATCATGTTGCTTGGTTTTCAGAAATCTTCTTTTTGGGTGTATATATTGAGATGATTTTAATTTAAGTATAGAAAGCAAGCTCTTAAATTTCTGTATTAAAATCAAGTCATATTTTATTGAAAACCTGTTCTAAAAGATTTAAGTAAATTCTGAAAAATTCCTGATAATAGTTTACTTGAGGGATTTGTAAAATATCAAATAAATATCTTTATAAATAAGAAGTCATAATATTTTTTAAATTTTGATTAGCATCAGAAAATGTTTTAAAGCGTTAGTTTCTTCAGATCAAACATACTATTACCATGTTCTCTTAATTTGTTTAATATCTTCCTTTTTAATACCTTAAAGTTATATCAGATATTTTCTATATCGAGCATTTTTCACTTATATATAGAAATACAAGCAGGGTATCAATCAACTTCGCTTTTGCCTTTTAAATGAAGCCATATTCCCGCTGCCTATTGAAACATTCATCAAGAAAAAGTTGATGGCAGCACGGACTCCTCATCAGAACTTCTAACCAAGTTGAAACCGCACTATAAATATATTTCAACTTATTTATGACCACTTTTCGATGAGGGTTTATTCGCGTTTACAGCCGGGTTATAAAATTTATGAGTCCTCGGGCCAGAGGTCGAGGGTCGAGGATCGACTCGAGTCGAGTTGAGTCGAAGCGGGAGAGAGACACGCGAATTCCGATGCCGCGTTTATTTTCCTGGTGCGTAATTATTTTTATGACATTTTTTCCTGCCTTTTTTTAGGCGAGGTGTGGGTTAGATAGACGGAGCACGGCCAGGAGTTCGAGCACGAGCACGGCCCAAAAGTAGGAGCAGGAGCTATATGGCGGAGGTCCTTTTGTCCGGCGACCGTGTTGAAGTGTTGGCGTTTGCCAAACAAATTAAAAGCAAATTATAACGAAGCAACGAAAATGAAACGAACGAAACGAAACGAAACGAAACGATATTATCAGACAGCAAGGACACAAACTAAATTTTAGAGTCCTGCCGGAGGATTCTCCCCAGACTGGAGCTGCCGCTGCCGGCTTTGCCTTGCCCGCTGATGATGGTCGTTGGAATTTTAATTTCTGTGTTGTGCTTTTCACTCGGGCAATGCCACTTAAAGCGATTTACTTGCAAATCTTGGTAATGGATGGCAGGCAAGGTGAGAAACGTGCCCGAGGACCAGAAGTCCTGCGGAGGGTGCGAAACGTGCCTGACGTTGGACATAAATTAATTTATTGCGTGCGCGCCTGGCCAAGAAAAACAAAAAACAAAAAAAAAAAATGAAGCCGAGAACAGAACAGAACAGAAAAAAAATGGGGAAAAGCGCTAAGAACAAAAAACTCAAGAAGGAAAACAAAAACAAACGGCGCGATTCGTTGAATTGTTTGAGCTGCCAGCATAAAAATAATTCATTGCATACTTCTTTTGGGGTACGAGGCCCAAAACTTTCATTAAATAGCATTAATAATTAAGAGATGAGGGCGGCATTTAGGGGGATATTTAGATATTTAGGGGACTTGTAACGACCTTCTCTGCTGAAATTGTGTTAAATATTATGCTTATTTGTCATGTAATATGAGCAACACAATATGGGAATGAGAGTAATTTGATTGCAGACATTAGTTTAAAATTAATAATTAGAGTGTATAATGTAATTATTGCATTACATTTAGAACTCTTCTTAGAATTGAAATGTATTTTTAATTCAAAAAGAATTTTGAGTGACTTTTTAGTGCTTAAATCTTAGGAGTTTTCTTTATATTGTTAATTTTAAGAGTATTTTAAGATAGAGTCGAAATAATTTTGTGTTTTCCAATTAATTCCTTCATATCTTTTACTTAAAAACATAGCTTTCATTTGAAAAATATTTCTGTAAAATATATTTTACCTTTTCCAAAGTATTCACAGGTGTTTATATTACTTTTCAGGGAAAAATCTGTCTTAAACAATTTATACACCTTAATTTACAGCGAATGCAACATGTTAATTTTTAGCTAGTATCATTTTTAAGGAAGCAATTTTACCTCCTTATTTTTGTAGATATTACTTATTAATAATAAGTTATTATGAAGCTAATATTTTACCAATTTATGATTCAAAATGAACCTTTATATGTTATTTCCGAAATCTCTTAGATATTTAGATATTTAAAAGCAACTTACAACGAGCTTCTTTGTTGGAATTGTGGCGGCTGCTGTCGTTGACAGCGGCGTAAACGTCGACTGCGGCGGCGGCGGCGGCGGCGCTGCGACGGCTGTCACGGGCGGACTAATCGCTTTAATTGTCGCCTGCGGAAGCGGCGGCTGCTGAAATAATTCCGCTGGCTGCTTCACGTAGAACAGATTTACTCCAAAGTGTGAAATCTTGATGGGTTTTATAGCAACACCTTCGACAGGAAATGTGGTTGTGTGGGCCGACTTAGCTGCGTCGGCTCTAGGGGGGCTAAGATCGGCTGTCTGGGCTGATCTTGGCTATATGCACGGCTTTCTATATATCTGCTGATGCGGATTTTCGCTGCGATTTTCCCTGTTTTAATCGTCGGTTCACAACTGTTTGAGAAGCTCTTTGGGTTTAGGGTTTATTTTTGTTGATTTGTTTTCTTTATTTTGTTCGATTTGCAAGTATTTCGCTGTGGGAAATACTCGGGAAATCTGTATTTTTGTTAAACACTACTAAAGCTCAACGGTTGACAGCGCGACAAATGTCCTGCTCCTGTTTTGGATTTTGTTTTGGGGATTGTTGTTGTGTTGATTGCACTTGAACGCGTTGTGTTGGTTTACCAAAAAACTCACGGTGACAAAAATCTCAGAACGCGATTGCCGCGGGTGTCCTTTAGCGACTTTTGACTTTGACTTTGCGATTTGGCTGATATTCGATTTGCAGGACTTAATTCCTCTTGACTCAATTCGACTCGACTCGACTCTTGGGTCTTCCTGTAGGCTGTGGGCTGTTTGGTTGTAGATTTTGTTGGTTTCACACTAGGCTACTTGCACGGTTTATTTTGCTGAGGAACAGAACGCAACGACTGCTGGACTCGCTTGTCTGATAACGACTGAAGGACTCTCGCGAATTGCGTAGGATTTTTAGCAACAGCCAAACGCAGCGGGATTCTCTTCCTCTACCGTGCCGTGCCGTACCGGAGCTTCTCTGCCACCGTCGCAGTCGCCGTTGCCAGTTGCCAGTTGTCGTTGTTTTCACCGCCGCCGCCGTCGGCGGGCGGCCGGCGCAGAAGCATTACAACAGCGGAAGTGGCTAACAGTGCCAGAGAGCGAGTGCGAGGAGGAGAGCGAGAGCGAGCGAGCAGGACAATGGGCCATAGAAATTGGGAAAGCCAAAGGGGGGCCTGAAGACGAAGAGAATGAGCCACAGAGAGCGAGAGCGAGCGCCGGATGCACACCCCCACTCTACGCTGCCGGGAGCTCTGTTAACTGTTAGCCCGCATAAGCTGCTGCCAGGGTTGTCGAGTCTGCTAAATGTTTGCCAGTATAAGCAGAAGTAGGAAAAAAACAATAAAAGTGGAGAACTGGAGAGAAAATTCATTCAAAAACCATATAAACTAAGGGAAGAAATTCCTTTAGATCGGATTATAAACTACTTTGGGTATGAAACACTATTTTATAACAACTTTTTATTGACAAACCTTTCTTTTTTCTAAGGTGTTCAGATGTAATTATATAAGATATATATTTAATTGTTTCTGATCCCAACCAATAAATAATTTTATAAAGATTATCACCAAAGTTTTCTTTTTTTTACAAACATTTTATAACAAAAACATTATTATTAAAAGGCAAACTAATTTGAGCCTTGTAACGCAGTAAGGAATTTCAGAAGTAATAAATATAGATCTGAGCTTTTACTTCCCCAAAAATGTATCATATACAAGACATTCTGAAACATGTAGACCAACTTTCGATATAATATTTTAAATTAAAAATTAAATTATATATATTATATTATATATGGCTATTGTTTTTTAAATGTCTAAATATTTAATAGTTATTTAAATATTTAATATTACCATTTTACTTCTGCTTATTTTTCTTCTACCAAGTAAATCCCACCTTAATTATAAATATACTTGTTAGAACCTCAATACTACTCTCCTGAATGCAACAAATTCAACAGTGATTCCTGGCTTTAGGCCATTACATTTACTGCCCTGCCACCTGCCCCTAAGCCAGTAACGGCCCGCCAACAATGTTGCAATCGAAAACAAACAAACAAAAATCTTAGACATTCACCAAACATTCACTTTCAGCAGCAGGAGAAGTCAGTTAACAGCGGGAGAGAGACTCTCGCTTGTCGCTTACTGCAACTACGACGGAGAGCAAGGATATTGAGAGCAGGAAATGCCAGTCTCCACCGAGAGCGGCAGAGAAAGCGGAAGAGAGAGCGAGGAAAAGCGAGAGAGAGCTCGGTGCTCCACGCGCGTCATTGTTGCACCTTTATGTTTGTTTTCGTGGGTGGCCCGCAACTCGCTGGAGCAAGGGAGACCCGAGGCGAAGGGACGACCGAAAGGAGCCAGGACCTAAGAGAGGGAAGTGCCAAGGAGGAGCTGAGAGCATGGGGAATAGGGAGACGAGTCCTGGCAATGGCGCAAACAAACAACAATAGCGATTCAAGTCGGCAGAATGTCCATGTAACCTCTGCAGAGGGTGTCGCTGATGTCCCGATGATGACGACGATGACGACGAAGGGCTACGGAAAGGATAATGCCCATGTTTCCAGGTGAGACCTATCCCTTTGACTAACATTCGTCAAGCGGAAAAGATAAGGTATGTCACAAAATATATATTGAGTATAAATGTAACATGATTATTATAATTAAATATTTTAATTATCATTTAAAACTCTAGTTACAGGCATAATATTTTTAGGATATATTTTATATTCAGCAGGTGTTTGTTATTAAGTGACATAGTATTTGAAATTCTACTTTATATAGATAATTAATATAATGGTGAAATGAATTACTTATTTATAATTTGTAGTTGGAAATTTTTTTTTATAATACAATCTTTATGCTTTCTTTTTTACATTTACTTTTATCTATAGCACCTCATGAATTATTTTATAATGATAAAGAATGTATATGATCAGGGTCTCCTAATACCATATATTCATCCCTATAATCATGATAATGTAACCCCTTATCCATTATCCAAATAATAATCGTTGACAGCATCTTGTAACGCCATCATAGAAATGTTGAACGAGTGAACGAACATCAAAGAATTCATCATCACTTAAATGCCCACTCATTACGGGCTTTATCACGAGAGCGTTCATCATCATTGGGCCGTATCTGCATCATCATAATCATCATCCTCGTCGCCATCATCCTCGTCATCATCATCACCATCGCAGCAATAGTCATCGTTCCCGTTCTCCTCCATTGTTGTTCGTTGTCGTGTGTCCCGTGTCTCGTGTCTCGTGCGTTGGTGAAAGTGTCAACTTGACATTGCCTGGAGTGCACGCGCCACCGCTCTCTCGCATACTGGCACACACACACATACACCGATGCTCTCCAGGATACGTACGTGTGTGCATATCCTTACAATCCGCTTGCGTCAAATATTTTGTTGGCCCCGGGGCAATCGTTGTTGCTGTTGCTGCTCCTCGCTGACATGCGAATAATGCTCGCAGCTGGGAAATTTACTCAAGCTTGAACAGTACTCGCGAGAGAAAGGAAATTCGAGAGAGAGTCCCTCGCTCGCTCGCTCTCTCCATCTCTCGCGGCGCAGGCTCCCTGCATGGATTTCCCCTTGGCTCGACAGCGCAGTCGGCGGCGACAGAGGCTGGTGCCATGGCAGCTTTATCAGTGCCATGAAATGTTGTTCCCGGAAAATAACCCAAAGGAAATGCTCTGCACACACACACACACGCATGCACATCCGCGTAAGGGCTCACACGAGTGTGTGTAGAGGAGCAGCAGCAGCAGCAGAAGCAGCAGCAATAACTGTGTACATGTAAATCCTGGTTTGTTTCATTTGCCGATTTGGAGCAGCAACCTCCGCCGTCTCCCCTCCTGGCACCGCGCTCATCCGATCTCCCTCCGTCGCCGAAAAGCCCGCCGGCACTAACTTTGTACGCTTGATGATGATAATAATGTTGCCCCTTGCCAGTCACACCGAGGGAAAATATCACCCGAAATGGGTAATCAGTTGGGCGACTCTTTCTAAGCTACAAAAAAAAAACTGAAATTTTAGTAGCACTACCTTGCAAGGGGAGCCCTTTATAAGGATGCTAAGGTGTTAGAACAGCTCAGCTAAGTTGATTTCTTATGAAGTAGAATTAGAGTTTTAGATTCTTACATTATAATATTCATTATTCATTCCCGCAACATTCATTCTTCAGTATTCTTTCATTACTCATTCCCTAAAGTCAATTCAAAATCTTATAAATTAGCCTAAACTGAATCTTGGTTTTTTCTCTAATAGAGATTTTATTATAGAATTAAATAATTTTAAATACTTGTTAAAAGTGCTTTTGAATTTAACATAAGCCATAACTATATAATACCTAATAACTTTAACACCTTTTATGTTTTAAAATATCAAATATCTTTTCAGAAAATTCAAACAATTTTCTCTTTATAAGATAAAATATAACATGGTTTTATAAACAGGTTTATGCGCTAACCAACAGCCAAATGATTTTTTAAGGTGTCCTTTCTTAGGTAAAATCAACAAGTTTTTGACTAAACCACCTGTAAAATAAACAGAAGCCACTGTTTTAATATTGTTAGCTCTTCTTAAAAATTTGTGTTAATGGACAAATTTATCAGTTTTGTTTCCTCAATATGGTTCAGTAATAGAGTTTAACATAGAACAAAAAACTGAAAAATAATAATATTATTGTAAAATTGGCCAAGTGCCTATACTTTTATAGCAGTGCACACAAACCGAATCGGACCCAATCCCAATCGCAAACTCAAACCCAGAGCCAGAGCCAGGACCAAGGCTCGCCCCAAAAACCCCTGCCAATCCAATCCAATCGCACGGCCACACCAGACATCGTCTATGGAAATTCGCATGCCGATTTTCGAGCGATTGCAATTGATTTGTAATGTATTTCATTGTTGTGTGTGAGTGTGTGTGTTTGCAGGATCTGATGGGGGACAAAGAGCAGGGCAGCGACGGAGCGGAGGTATAAAATTTGTATTGATTATTTCTATTGCCTTTGTTCGCCGGTCGTCGCTTTTGTTCGCCATCTAATGATAGCTATGGGGGCATTAAAAATGTCATACACAATAGTTTTTCCTTCTTTTCGATTCCGGCCTGCAACAACTAGCCGAAAGCAGATAGGGAGCAGGACTTTAAGACCGCAGTCGGACTATTGGATAGGGCAGGGTGTGGGGATAAATTGTAAACTTGGCCGCATAACGCCGCCAGGACACGCAGCAAAAGTGGCTGTGGGAAAAGTGTCTGTGGAGAGGCGGCTATCGGCTGGGGAATTGGCATGTGTACAAGTCAATTATGGGTCAAAATCCACACAGGAGTTGAGGCGAATCGACTCAAGCTGAACTGAGCCGAGTGGCAAACACTTGAAGATGACGCCAATGCCAATGCCAATGCTGTTGCCATTGCCGTTGCCTTTGCCTTTGCTTTTCTTTGCTTTCCGTAGCTTTCCTTGGCTTTTCCTTTGCCTTTTCCCTTTGGCTTCTCAGCGCAGCGCAGCTCAACGCACAATTTTATGAGTTTTTGGCTGCGCTCTGTTTTTTATGCCCAGCAAAGCGTTGACTTCAAGGGTATATAAGGTGTATTTCGACCCCACAACGTGGCTAATTCCACAATTTTGTTACTTTGTAAGCCGTTTTTCCACTATTTAGGGGATTCTTATGCCCAATTATGGGTTTATAGCTAGGGCACAGAGCCAGAAAAATATGTTATATACAAGTTTATAGAGTTTTTTACAAAAATACTTCTAAATGTATATAGATTGATGTATTTGTTTTCAATGTTCATAAGCCAAGCAATTGAGATCAGAAGGGTTTGAAACACTTGTAAATATTAAAAGTAAGATTTTAGAGTTGAAAGGATATAAATATTCAAGCTTAAAATTTTTAAACATAGTGAATGTCTATGAACACAGAACACAAGTACTTAAGCTTAATTTATTTTATTTGGATTTTTACTAAGATTCCTTCTTCCTTGCAACATAGTTAACTCTTTACATTCCTTATTCTAATATACACACAACCTCACATCAATTTTGACTTATATATGTTTATTGAGATTGACAGGAATGGTACTATCGGGCATCATGGATTCGTGGAAATCAAGAAATATAATACAATTCTTAATTTCATTTATTTTTCCTCCGAGCTTGGATGCAAGATGTGTGTGCGAGATGAAAGGGGGCCAGGACTCTGGGCCAAGACTCAGGACCAAGAAGACGGGGTAAGCTGAGGCGGCAGCCATTGGCCATTGCAAATGAAACATGTTTGGCTTTATCGCATTTATTGACGACTCCGCTGGGACTGTTTGCTTGCCTTTTTCCACCGCCTCCGAAGCCAGATTAAACAATGCCACTTGGGAGGCGCTGCTGGGACGGCGGTGGGAGGGATTCCCCACTCAAATTGCGCTATCGAGCAGCTCCAAACAGACTTATAAAAACATTATTTTATGTTCATGTGAGTGTGCAAGGCGGGAGAGTTAAGCTAAGGAGGAAGGACGGCGAACTAAAATCACTTAGAAAAGCAGTCATAGATAAACAAGGAGAAATGATGAATGCCAACGGAATCAATATGCTGCTCAAGCTGAATTTCACGCTGATATTGATTTGAAAATCGCATATCTAATGAGGTTCGTGATTTTAGTTTTCTTTAGAGAATCTTTAGCTAACTCAAGACTACACTTCATATTTCAATGCGAGCTTTTTAGATGTAAGCAAATACTTATTTTTATATTTGATAAATTATATTCCGCCTCAGCCCAAGCAAGTTTAAATATATTCCTCACTTTGGCCACTTAAAATATGAATAAGTTATGTCCTAGAACGCAGTTGGAAATCCTCCACTGGAAGTCCGGTCACATTTAAGGAATTCTGCTTGTTAAAAGCTTACGCCGCGCACTTGGCTTTAAACCACGCCAGCAAATGCCACTTCATTCGGCTGATATTTGTGGCCAGAAGCGGCACACACACACATATACACTGGCAGAAAAACAGCAAAATCACACACATCCTTTTGCCATCAATTCTCTAAGCAACAAACAAACAAACGCACAAGCCCGGCCAAAATGGAGAGAGAGATGCCGCAACACGCAAAGCTCTTTTCACTACAAAACGGAAGTACATAGAACCAGGAAAACTGCGGGGAAATTCTGTGGGGGAAAGGCAGGCCGCACACTCGCACAAGCTTAGAGAAAAATACTGTGGCAAAAACTACTATAACACACAATCGCAGGAAGAAGGGTGGCCGAGTGGAGGAGTGGCGGAGTGGCACAAGGGGGCGAGTAGCTGCTGGAAACAGGAGAGCACAAGATATTCATTCTATCGTAAAATAGGTGAGCCATGTGTGTGCGAGTGTGGAAAAAACAAGCGCCAACGCTCTGGTCAACGGATAACAAAACATAAATAATAACGACAGTCGAGCCAGTCGGGGATGCTGGGCTGAGAGTGAAGAATCGGGGGAATATATGTGTATGTGTATATATACGGGTATCTGGCGTGTGGTGCCCCAGGGCAGCGGCACCTTCAGATCGCCGGAGATCTCTCTAGGACATAAATGGGGCAAAGAAAATATATGTTCTTTACCCCGAAGGACTTGTCATAAATAAATACAATTATTTTGTCAACGAAATTGTTGATAATTTAATTTTGTTTACTTAAAACTGCAAAATAAAAGAGGCTTTAATATATTTAATAAATACACTGACACGAGCCTTAATATTTAACTTATCCATTTCCTACTTCGTTGCAAATAAATCCCTTCCCACACCTTTTTGTAAATGTTAAATACACTTTAAAGCCTGCAAAGGAAAATGTGTATTAAATACATACAACAAATCAATTGAATGCCGACAGTAAATGGGTTAAAGATCGCTTTTATTCATCAGCAAAATTTTCCCCAGAACCGATTCGCATTCAATTGAAATGGAAAACGCTTTTGGCCCCGGCTTGGCTTCCTGGAATATCCTTAATCGCCATGTCCTATCGGTTTCCTGTGAGCCAGAACAAAAACAACCAGAAATCAGACCGGACAAGAGCCGAAAACTGGTAGCCGAGGCCAAGGGGGCCGAAGGGGAAGGTGGTGAAAATCCCCACTGGATGGAGAATAATGTGAATGTGAACCGGCATATAACTCATTTATTTATTTACTATACTATACGTATTTATACATATATATCTAGATATATATGCGGGGAGTCAGAGGCCAAAGTTGTGGTGGAGCAAAGGGAAGAAAACAAAATTTTTGGTGAATTTATAAATACGAAAAGCGAGTATATGTTGGCTTTAAAGAGGAGAACAGCTTCAAATTCTTGGCACCCCTCGATAAATATACCTCAGTGTTTATGTGCGGGGAATTTTCTGGTACACTGTGAAAAGAAGTGTTTATGAGATAATTAATAAATAAAATAAAATAATATAATATGTATTTTGAAACCATTATTCATTTCGAAAACTTTACTGATTTTTTAAGCAGATTTCTAAGTAGGTTTTTTACATTTAAAAAAGTATTTTCTTGTTCTATATATATTTTATTTTAGTTAAATTTATTCCTCATTCAGTACTGCTTTTTCCTTAAAGTGTAATTGTGAGCTTGCGTGCATTGAGGCTTGCGTTTGATTTAATAGTTTATTAAGATACGCGCTCCAAGTGCAGATTACGGCAGGCGAATTTGCTTTGTGGTTCCCCTTGGAAACCCTAGTTCCAGCGCTGAATAACCACCCACAAAACCATCCCTCCACTCGCACTATTACCGCCGCCCCCGCTCCGTGGAAACCCTCGGCAAGACACTTAAATGCGACGACCACTGGATTTTGGCTGTGGTTTATGGGCTTGAGCTGGGGCATAAATAGATTTCGGGTTTCTCGCTTTGAAAGGCAGTGAGGAGCGGTAGCTGAGAGCTGGAGAAACATGAGTTTCTGCACTAGTAGTATTGGTGCACAAATACTTTTCCGGTGAAATCGATGCACGAATAAAATCCAATTGAGCGGGCACTTAATCACTCGATTTGTGAATGCATTTACCCCGCCGTTTAGTATTTACCGCGGTATTTATTTTGGTATTTACGCAGTGTTTATCACTGCGCGCTAAGTATTTATTTTCATATTTATCTCATTGCTCAGCGCAGTTATTGCTTCATTTTCATTGCCAATTTGTTGCGCACCATGGCAGGAGCCATGGTAGGGGCTTATTTAAAAGGCCCATAAATTAATATTTTCACGCTTTAAATGCCACAACAGGATACGTACACGTGGAGCGGGAGCACATATTATACACATTATGGTTCTGTATGTGTCTGCCCGCTAGACGATTAAAATGGCTGTTAATGACAAGTGAACGTTATAAATTACAGCAATGAAGAAATTCTTTTTTGCTGCTGCTTTTTCCCCCCCACGAACGGGATGCTTTCCTCGGCCCATAAGGAGCAGCAGCAGCAGCAGCAGGATGATGATGATGATGATGATGCGCAGGGTAGATGCTTGATGGGTTGTATCTGCCGGCGACACTGAAGTCTGCCTAATTATTTAAGATCAAGCGGCTGGGAAATGCCAATGCCAATGCCACAGTGTTTCGCTGTTTCTGGCAAAACAAAGGAAATTAAGGCCGAGGAGGCATAGGACAAAGTCACAGCTCGGGCTCCGATCTAATGATGTTGTCTTGGCCTGTTCTACGCCCCCGATGTTATTAATGATGCCCCATATGACACACACTCTCGCACACCCATCTACACCTTCAGCGACCACCGACTGAGCTGGCGTTTTTGGTATCGTTGCCTTTAAATTACGTATACGCAATATATGCTGCCGCGCTGAGAGAGTTCGCTGCACTGAGGGAAAAGTTGCACACACTCTATACTTATTTCCCAAAATTTGACCTAAACTTTCTTCTGTAGTATAAAAATCATATTTTTAAGCTGCTCTTTAACATGATTTTAGGGTCAAACATTATTAACTATTTCCCCAAGTGCAGCTTTTCGCTTTTACCAATGCTCTTCCTCTTGTTTAGGCAGATGTCGGATGTGGTGGATGGTTGAGGGGATGGAGCTACAAGCAGGCTGCTGGATGGGGCTTCCAGTGAGCGATTGAACCAGCAAACAACAACAAAAGCAACAACAGCAGCAGGAGCGGCAGCAACGGCAATAAGGATGACGATGAGGACGCCAGGACACGGTGAAATCAATGTGTGTGATTTGCCAATTATGTGGGTTATACTGCCAGCGTTTCGGGTGTGTGTATCACCAGATAGGGGGGTGGTGTGGGTGAGTGTGCGCGCCTCGTCATTACCGCTGTTTCCATTTCCGGCAGACAGGCGAGGCTTCGATGTCAATTTCATAAGCAATTTACGCAGACAGGAGGCCAGGAGCGGGGAATTCGTTGGGGGAGCAGCCGGTTTTCGGCTGAATCCCATTCGATTTGCCAACTGTTGAGGCCCAACGAATGCGAAATACGAAAAACATATATATGTATATATTCCGCATTTGGGGAGGCCGGGAAATTGAGTAGACCCCTAATTAACCAATTTTCCAATCGACACAGAGGGAGAGCGAGCTAAAATTCACACGTTCCAGAAGGACTCTGGCCCACTTGGGTTTGTCCTAATTATTGTCCTGCCATAAACAACAAAAGGACGCCCAAGTAATGGCCGCTATAATTCACAGTTACTTATTGTTTATCTGTTCGTTTGCCCCGGCTCAATGTGGGCCATAATTTAACTGGCCGAATCTTTCGGCTGCCGCCTCCCCTTTGGCTTGGTTCGATTTTACGGCCTTCTGGCAAACGGAGTCCTTGTCCCCACCACTCCCACTCCCCACTCTGTCTCCATCTCTCTCTCTCTCTGTGATTTAAATGATGCGAATTAATTTGGAGAATTTTCAACTCCCCCGACTTGCTGCAACCTGTGCAACAATGGCAAGGATAACTCCCAGCGAAAGGAGCTGCAAACAATTGCCGGCTGGGAGGAGCGAGGGAAAAACAAGGCCAAGGAAAATCTCAGTGCACATAACCGAAAGCCAAAATCGTGGCCATAACTATGTGCGGCTGCAGCCAGAGAGGAAGAGAGAGAGAGGGAGAGCTCTGGAGGAAACAAAATAAAAATACAGCAAAAAGTGTATGCGGAAAAACAAAAGGAAACACAGCACGGCGCACGGAGCAAAGCAATGCAACTCGGGGGCCTTCGATGTGTGTGAAGTGAGAGGGGAAGGGGGTAGGCTGGGGTGAAAACTCGCAGAGCCACAGCAGATTGCATAAAAAATAGTTGAAGAGCCGGACAGAAGCAGCAACTACAGGCGCTACAGCAGCAGCAATAACAACAATAGCCAACCAAGCAACCACATTGGTGGGAAACATCTCTTTTGGGCCAAAACTAAGGGCTGAGGGATGAAGGGTAAGCGAAAGTTTAAACAACTATTTATTATAAAATACAGCTACAACTACAAAATACTCAAATGAAATAAGCTAGGAGAGCTTGTCGAGAGTGCGGCATATTTGATTACCTGGCAAAAGTCTTAAAATGTACTCAAAAAGAGGCTTAATTACAATTAAAAGAGTACTTTGGAATACTTTGGAATATATATATTTCAAGAGAAGAATATGTATGTTATGAGGTCTTACATTGAAAATGTATTTAATATTTAATAGGAATACAATGGTAATTTTATTTTCTGGAGCTTAAATTAAAAAATGTTCTTTAATAAGTTGTTTTTTTTTATATCACTCTTATGATATTCATTCACTTATATTTAAAAGGTTAAAGAAAACGTTTCGATTATGACTAATTTATTTAATTAAATATTCTTAAAAATATACCACATTCCCAAACAATTTTCACCGCTTAAATTTCTTTATAACTTCAAGCTTATATTTATTTCTTATAATTTCCTTTAATTCCTCCAAATTTAATATTTCAAATTTAATAAAGAAAATCCTCAATCTTCGATCCCCCACATGCGGCTTTCTTTATTCTCACAGGGTATTAAAACTATTTAACTTATACATATACCCAGGGATAAATTCAAGCAGACAACAGCTGAGCGTGAAGGTGGCATCAGCTTTTTTCGAGACAGCAGGAGGTCCGACCAGAGTAACCAAACCAAACCAAACCAAACCGAACGAAACGAAACGAGACCAGGAGCCACCGATCCGACCAGACCAGAGCCATCCAATCCATCCAGCACAGATGAGAGAGCACGAGGCACAGTGGTTATCTCGAATAATGTTTAAAAATTCAACAGATTTCTAATGTTATATAAATAGTAAGTCAAAGAAGAGTTTGTTTATTAAGTAACATTTACTGTCTTCATCTTTCTTCACTAAAAATTAATTTCTTAGAATAGCAAAACAATAATACTTCAGCTTTGTGTTTAAAACATTTATTGGGAATGTTGCGCGGAGTTTTAGGATCCCATTTTTATAAGAAAGTGTATTTGAGAAGCTAACTTCTATGTTTCGAAGGCAAAAGTGAACCATTTCGGAACTATATATATATTAAACCCATACTTAGTTTATGAATTAATCCCTTTTTTTATGGCTTCAAAAATATAAAACCCACTGTGCGTTGGAAAAGCGTTGCCGTGAAGCCTCAACAGCCGAGGCAAAGGAGCAACTTTTACGTGAAAATGTTCAAAATTTAATCAAATTAAAGTGAATGCGCCGCAGGCGAACATATTTCGCACGCCGAAGGAGCGTCAGCAGCGAACGAGAGGCTCGCAGGATGTGCGATGAGGATAACAGGCGGCTGGGTGGCTGGCAGCTCTGCGCAAGTTTAATATGTAAATTGTTTTCGCTCGGCCCACTCCGGTTGCCGTTGCTGTTGCTGTGTTGCCTTCGACATTAAGTGGTTATCATAGCCATTTATGAGGCTGTTAAAAAGTATCTCATTAAACATAAATGGCCGCCCGCTCAACTAGAACCGCACAGATAGACAATGTATCTGTATCTATATATTGAAACGCTTTTGGCCGCTAGCCGGTTGGCCAAAGCCGAAAAAAGCCAAAACCAAATCCGTATACAAATCCAGAATCCCCGGTATCCCACGGTCGCAGCTGTTTCCAGCGGTTTCTGCATTTGGAAAAGGGGTTTTCCGCCAGCGAAATTTTCCTCAAACTCACAAACACACGGCACACACACAAACACACACTCATGTGTACACAGATATTCTATCCGAATTCCGTTTACCTGTCAAACTTTTGCCATTTGTGGCCAACATATTTTGAAGTTGGCCCCCACACACAGAGAGAGCATTCTTGTCAGCCCCATTTTCCACCCCTTCTCCTGCATTTTCCACCTTCTCCCCCTCCCCCTCCACTCAGTTGAATATTTCACCCCCTTACTCTACCCATCAGGCCACATTCATACCCTCAGCAATTTCCCAGAGACAGAGCCACGTTTATGCCTAAACTTTGTCAATTATTTGCGGATTTAACATTTGTAGCTGGTGCGGATTTTGATTTTTGATTCGAGTTTAAAAGGCAGGCATTACACCAACAATAACACCAACAACAACAACAACAACAACAATAACAATAACACTCCGGGTGGTAAGTTCATAAGCTCTGCCATGACACACTTTAGCTACTTGGGGAAAAATCCGATCTAGAGGCGAGTGTGTGTACACTAATGGAAATTGAATGGAAAATTGAGGGGGCAAAACTTGAATTTGAAGGAAATTAAAATTTATAGATATGTTTTCGTAAATAGGATTTTGATTCGAGCTACGAAAACAACAAGAGTTGAGGCAAGAATGAGCTGTAGAAAAAATTAACATGACATTTCTAGGCTGATAGTTATTTTAAGGAAATGTCAAGGATTAAGATTAATTTAAATGGAAAGAAATATCAATTGAAAAGAAGAATAATGTTAAATAATAAATTTACAAATTTTTAAATTAGTTTAATTTAACTTAAAGGTGTCAAACATTTGTTTACTCTGAAAAGCATTCTTAGTTAATTTTATGTGACAAAGAAACAATGTTTTAACACAAACCAACGCCTAATATTAAAAGAAAATAGTATAATATAATATTTTAATTAATAACTTCAATACAAATTAATTTAAATACACCTTTTGTTATAAATTATATAAAAACTGAGCTGAAAATTACATCTTGTTCACTTTGTTATGTTTTATTTGCATTTCCTTCCCCATCGCCTTGTACCAGCATCATTAGCGACATTTTTTATTAATCAATAATTTTTTGCAGATATTCATTCTTGTGTTCAGTTGCCTGTATTTCCTTTTTTTTGTGTTAGCAAACATTTGGAATATGCATATCAAATAACTATCAATGACGTCCAACGGCTGCCAATTGCAAATGTTGAAGTCTCGCAACAAATTATCAGCACAGCCGTCAGCGGCACCTGTCGTGTCCTTTGGCCAACCCCTCCCTATATATATATAAATACTATGTATATATATAAGGTATCTATCACCCCTACAATCTCCCAAAAAAAAAAGGAAAAACTCACCTTCTTTTCTCCCCTTGCTCTCAGACACAGTCCAAAAGTTATAACAAAAAAGAAAGAAAGCAGACAACGAAAATTGGCATAGAAAAATCAAAAATAAAATATAAGAATCGGAGCAAGAGAGGGGTGAGATTCAACAAGAAAGAGGTAGATATATATATAGAGATGTACTATATAGCTGGAGATTGAGCCAGAGCAGATGATGTTTGTTGACGTCGAGTTTGATGGCAACACTTGCAATTTTGCAATTTGATTATTTTGGCAAAAGCTAAATAAATATGTATGCAAAGTGGGCAAGGGTTGGGCTGAGCAGGGGTGCTCCTAGCGCGGACCCAGCACCTGGCGACGACTGCAGCCAGGGTCCAGGACCCTCCGCCCTCCCTCCCACGTACACTCGTTTATTATGCGTGGCCCGGCGAAAGTTTGCAAAGTAATAACGCCGCAAAAGTTCAACTTCAATTGAAATAAATTAATTTCAACATTCGTACTGACAGCGCCAACTAACTGACAATTACACACACTGCAGAGACTCTCAGCGTGCCGCCCGTCGCATAAAATAGTTGGGTAACTATTTTTTTTTTTTTGGGTGTGTGTGTGTGTTTTTTTTTAGTCCTATTTTTGGGGGTTCCCCCAGCTCCTGCTGTTGCTCCTGCTGCTCGACGCTCTATGCTCTCCGCTTTCGCTCTATCTTTTGTTGTAAATGTAAAATAATAACGACAAAATTGCACTTTCAACTTTTTGACTTTTTCACATGCCATTGTCTGCAGCAGAAAGTTGAATTAATCGACCCAACCCCTGAACTTTCGCAGCCCCATGCCCCGAGTCCCGAGTCCTGAGTCCTGCGTTCCGAGTCCCTTGCAAACTGCAGTCAGACGCATACTTCCGACATAGTTTGGCTGCCACGATGACTGTTTCATCTTGATTGATTACATATTTTACAAGTTATTGCACGCGGGGGCTCGGATGTTCGAAGGGGGAAGAGGCAAAGGCGAAGGCGGAACCGGAAGCCGGCGAAAAGGGGTGAGAAACACACATATTTATTAGATTTATGGCCCGGCTTTCATGTTCAGTTCGGTTCGGTTCGGTTATAATGGATTCTGCCAAGTGTATTCACACAACTTTTAATGTATTGGAATTTCTCCGTGTCTCAAATCTTCCCCAGCTCTCTTTCTCTCTCTCTCTGGCTTTGTAGCTGTCTCTGTCTGAAATGCGCCAACATCGCATCCGTCGCACACCCGAAGGTACTAAAAAAGTAAAACTCATGTCGAAAGCGGTAAGCTGTGGCAATTGACTGAAACTGCCGGTTTAAATTAGAAAAGTTTGCACAATGTAAGTGTACAACTCTCCCCCACACCCTGCCTTCGCCTCACACAGATACACTTGCTCAGATACACTCGCATACAGCCACACAGATACTCTCACACACACACAGACAGTCATATGAGGGGCACATTCGAGCGTGTTAATTTAATGGAAAAAACGATGCCGCCAGGACACACAGCATTTGCCATTGATGGGCCCTCCTCTCGAATGAAAAAGATGTCTGCGCCTGGTCAGGAATTTGTCACAGGACCAAATCCACGAGAATGGGCTGGAAAGTATTACTCGTTGGGGAATCTATGACCCGAGTAACAGTTCACATCTAATTTACCTAGAAGTATTTGCAGGACATATCACATATATAACGAAACAATACGTTTTGCTCTTAAATTGAATTCACACACGATTTCAGCAATTTATGGGGAAACTCAATGGAGTGTGGGCGTGGAAAATACCACAGGGAAATTATTAATTATTTTTCAGATGAAAAAGCGAGCGAACTCAATTATTTTTCAGTATTTAAAGATAAAGAATCATGGCGGCTTAAGGTTGATATAGATTAATAATAAAGAGAGCTACAGTTTGATAGAGTGTGAATACGCAGAAACCAAAGTTTTAAGGATTAAATTAATCTATAAAGCAGTTTTTTATTCATTCATTTTTTTGCTCAAAAGTGTGCTTAAAAATGTATGAGAGCTGAAAAAGAATGAGAGAACTCCAGTACAAATGCGTTTTGTTACTCCTTTTAAAGTTTTCTTCCCTTTCATAACCAACTGAATAAATTTCGCAATATGCATACTCCGCAAATACTAAAAGGACCTCCCACAAGCTCTGCAGGACTATTATTTAGCCCATAACTATTCGCTTCAAGTTGATAAAATAACTCGGTCTAAGCCAGGCCAACGCCGAACCCAATCTATGTATATAATCCACTTATGGCTTATACTTATACGACCTGTTCGTGTACGCACCTCAACTCGACATTAAAGGATTTACCCAACTCAACGATTTCGGGACTGGGACTCTTTTTTTGCAGTAACAGCAGGAGCACACACGCACTCCAGAGGAAGAAGGAAAAAGGAGATGCTTCCGTTCCGCTTTTCTTTTGTTCCGAACAAACAGTCATAAATCCTAGCCAAGTTCAAACTATATCTGCTGCCCTGGACCGTTCTGCAAAATTCCTCCGCTTTTTTTTTATGGCGCACTTATATGTGGGACAGGACAGCGTAGCCCAAAAATCCATTTCACTTATTCCCATGCACTTTTATGGCCCTAGTCCGCCAACAATTTTGCACATTAAGAGGGAACTTTTTTACATGACATATGTATGCCACTACTCCCACCTCCACACCTCCCCCCTTGTTACAGCACCCCCCCAGAAGTGCCCCAAAAATATAACTAACACAAATACACATTTCATATTCATGGTGAGGAGCGCTTAAAAAGCGAAGAAATTAACTCCAGCCGAAAGTTTTAGGGGAGAGAGCGAGAGCAGAGCCTGTCGCTGCGACATGTGTAAAAAAGCCGAAGGGAAAGTGCTTCCAAGGGGAGTGGCAGAGGGAGGGGGAGTGGCGGAGGGTTGTGAGGAGAGGCCTACTTAGCACTCCCCCCGAATCCCGTCCTGCGGAGAATGTCCCCTTTTCTCCGGCTGCCACACTATTTTCTGCTTAGTCGGCTCATCTGCATTTTATGGTCCAAAAATATCATCATCATTTTTTCGCATTTCATTATGGCACTGTATGCGTGTGTGTGCCATTACACTGCGAGAAAAAGTACTCAATGAAAGTTATATTCAAAATAAATATAATATTTAAAAAGAATTAATTAATTTTAGAATGCAAATTAAGCTGTATATCTTTAACATTTAATATTCGTACTATATTTTTAAAAGTTAATTCCGAATTCTCAGTTAGGAATTAAGGTCCTAAAAAAGATCCTGATAATGTAAGGAATGGCTGCTTCTCTAATCTTAGTTTAAGCTGAGTTTAAAAACTTAAGGAGCTTATACATCAGACTTTTAATAATAAACAAATTAATAATAATTCTTCATATATATTTACTAATTTCTTCGAGTGCCTTAGTGCCCTGCCTGTATTTGTGTCCCAGCGAAAACTTAGCAGCGTCATTTAGTATGCTTCATTTCATTATGTATCATCCCGTTTTTCCCCCCTGGAAAATCCCCGAGAAAAACTCCATTCAAAGATGGGGGAAAAAACCCCCCTGGAAAGCCCCCGCCTAACTGCCTACGTCTACGGTCTTTTTTAAAACTCTTAACTTTCGCTGCAACCGCAAGCATTTTGGGCCGCATTTTGTGGGCAATCCTTCCTTGTGAGCCAGGTCCTTCGTTTTTGGTCCTGGCAAACGGTGCGAGAAATTGTCCTCCCTATCATTCTTGTTCCTCATCTCCTCCTTCGTTTGCCGGCTTCGTTTTGCTTTTGATGTCGCCTGCAATTTTTTTTCCTAAAGATATCTTCTTTTTTTTGTGCTGTAACCGTCCTGCGTAGGAAAACTCCTTTGGGTGTCCCTGCCATTTGCCTCGCTCTAAGCCTGCCGCCATCTCGCTCTATACCCCATTTGCTGTCTTGCTCTGTCAGTCATTTTTTCCTCGTAATTTTCATAAGCAGCCGTTAGACGTTGGATTTATGTTTTTAAACGCCTTTTAATATGCGAGAGGATATTCGCGCGTAGCTGCAGAGATCCCCGGCAAAACACAAAGCCACTCGCAAATGCCGCATAGCCAGCGTCCTAGCCACGCCCCCCGGCAGTCCTTGTCGCCCCGTTTTCCTTTGCCTTCGGCCCTTAAGCCAAGCCCCCAACCCGACTTTTGGGCTTCGTGCAGTGATGCCAAGAGGTCCTTTTTAAAAAAATGGGATTTACTTGCTTTACAATAAGAGAAGCAGAAAGAAAAATGGTTAACTAATTAATTAAATAAATTTCTTAATTGGTGAGCTTACGCTTCATTTATTAATAAAAAGAAGTTTTACATAGTTAGGATATGCTAAATATGTTAAAGTGTTTAAAATAGATTTTTAAGCAAAAGAAATTATTGAAATTAGAATACTAATTAATTAAAATATTGTTTAAAATAAAATAAATAAACATATCAATAAATTTCTTTAAATAGTCTTTAATATAATCAAATATTTTAGTCTCAAAAAAAAGGACAACTTGCCAACACTGGCTCCTTCTTTTGCGGCTGTCTACTTCTTGGTAACGCCGCGCAAATCCAGTGAGAATGCGTTTAAAAAAATATTATAATAATAACATTACGTAAATAATTGTTGGCTGCTGCTCGGGCTGCTCGGGTGGTTCCGAGGCTCACTTCCGTGGGGCAGGGGCGTGTTTGGGAGGCACGCGCCTCTGGAATAGCAACGGAAATCAGCTGCGTGTTGATAAGCACGCATACATTGCTCCAAGGAGAGTTGCCAGCAGTTGGATGCCAAAGGATCGGGGAGGCCAGGACTCGTCTCAGTTTCCTTGTCTTATATATGAGTGTGTAGGGGTGTGTGGGTGTTCGGGTGCCATTTGCGTGCGTATATTTGGTATGCTTTTGCGGTTGGCTGTTCAGTCGAATTTTGGAAAAAGTCAAACACCTCGAATTTGGAAATACATTTTAAATGGAAAAGTTAAAGAGAAAATAGGTGAATATTTAAGCTTTAGCTGACTTAGGATTCTATATCATTTTATATATCAGAGAGAAAAGCGGGTTAATATAATAAAAAAAACACTAGAAAATAATGGAAACAGGGGAATGAAGTGTTGCTTTCAGAAGTCTATTTGTTTACCAACTTTTAGAATTAGGAAGTTAGATGAGGAATTTCCTGCATACATTTGCTTGATCGGAAAGTATGTATAGATCGTATTTTTTATAGTAATCAACAAAGATTCTTTATCATTATTTTTTAACAACTAAAGTTACGCCCAAACTTTATTAAATTTCAAAGGTTGCAAAAGTCAGCTATTTTTTTGGTAAAAAAACGATAGCTTACTTAGCATATATTTATACATAAAACTTTCTAATAATTCAATGGATCTTTTCCCCCAATAAAAGGGTATTTTACCATAAAACGGGGGACAGAGAAAAAACCCGAAAACAGAGGCACATTTGTAACGCGCTGTCTAACAACAAAATGTGCGTGTGGCTCACGATGGCTGCAGACAGCAGCAGTTCACAGCAGTTTCCCCTGCGCCTTCGTCTTTTTTACCGAAATTTTGTTGTCATCATCACTTTAAGAGCGGTGGTTTAAGGTGGTTATGTGGGGGGAGGAGGGGTTGAAGGGTGATTGGGTGGTTGGGTGGTTGGGTGGCTGCATGGTGTTGGTGCTTCTGTGGAAGCCAAAGCAAGCGACGCCTGTCAGACACAAAGTTATCTTCGCTTCGTCTTGGCAGCCCCACCAACCTCCGGTGGTTGTTGTTGTCATCTTCCGTTTTTAATTTCATCTGCCATTTACTGCTACTTATGACACATCCTTTTGCAAGGACACCTCGAACCACACCACACCCAGTGCTTCCCGAAAATGGGTGATATTTTTTTGTCGGCTTTTTTGCTATCTTTTTTGGTAGCATTTTGCTTGACTTTTTTCGGCATTTTGCATACTCTTGATTGTGGTAATTCGATTTTGAGAAGGAGCTTGTTTTGATATATGATAGTTTCATTACGGAAATTTGTTTAATTGTTGTTAATATTGTTCTCAAAATCTTACTATGTGATATTTATCGTTTCTTGTGAACTAAATTTAATTTTATTTATTAAAATTGTCGAAGGTTTCGTTAGAAGTCAAAACATTGTCCCCTGTTTGCTTGATAGAGTCAAGTTTTCCAAAATGAGCAGTGTCATAACTTTATTATTATTAAATTAAATTCCTTATTTATTATACTGAAAAAAAAAACGGATTCATTGAAGATTTCATTGGATCGCAAAAGGAAATGCTTTTTTTTAGACATCTTTATTGGGGAAAATAAAAGATGTATACACTTAAGTAATAATGTTGAGTCATAAATCCATTATAAATGAATCCCAAATTAATTATATTTAAGGAAACGAAAACATCAACAAATTAATCAAAAGATTCATTGCATA
>VNJS01002879.1:0-20146 GCA_008042575.1 Drosophila watanabei | reverse complement strand
TTGGCTTTATTATGGGTTATCAGCAACATCAAGATGTTTTCAAGAATGTGCCGCTAAAATTTCGCATGCGAATAGCATTATTTCCCAGGCAATGTTAGGTGCACAGGAAGAAATATATATAGCGTTCAGTTTTCTAAAGAAATTGTCTTTTATATGTGGATTTTGGAAATATTGTTTAGAATCGCATATAAGGATTAAATATTTATATTATCTAACAATAATTGAGCAGTTTTTTTTTTTGTTTTATTTTCCATCAATATTTTGTTCCCTATCGACCAAGATTTGAATGGCGAAGTTAGATAAGTCAGATGATTTTTGGCAATCAGTCGCCTTTTGGCATTTATAACCACAAAGAAAACCAAATAGAAACCATTTATTGGAAAAATCAATGTTTAAAAACATCATAACTTAAAAATTCAATTCAAAACCCTTTTATATGTTAGTTTTTATTAGGTTAACAACTCAGTATATTTGATTTATTAATTAAAAAAATTTGAATTTGTGCGAATTTTTTTTTACAATTTTTTTTTATAATTTTGAAATAGTTGAGTAAAAAAAAAAAAAAAAAATTGAGTAAGTGTTTTTTTCTTCCAAACTTGTCTAGTTAGACTCTGCTGTTGATTTTGATAAAATAATATATATGATTTATAGGGTCGGTAATGACTCCTTCATTGCGCTGTAAACTTCACACTGAAATCATAATAACCCAAACATTTTTTGTAATATTTTGGTACGATATATCTAAGTATTGATTAATCGTAAATGCAATATAAAGATATATCCCGGGGAAACCGAAGCCGAGACTGTTTATCGCCTAACGGGTCACAGAGGGTTTTATTCTTGATCACTCTTAACAGATGAGACGATACAGTCGATAACAAATAATAATCAATGAAAAAATTTATTCATTTTATTTAATTTTTTAAAAACTTATTTTCAATTAAGAACTCAAAAGATCTCATAACTCATTCTTTCTAACATTATTTTCTTTCTGTGCACAACTTTGACTGCATTTTGAATGATTCGCTTGTCTAAATTGTAGGATTGGGGTCTACAGGTGGGTGAAGATGGGTCTCCACCCAGGTGAGGGATGATTCTTGCCACTTACAACTCACTCGTTGAAGTGGCCCGGCGCCGGTTGCTGTGCTCTTCATCGAATTGGTCTTTAAGCTAATTGGCAATTAGCAGGATTGATTTAAAATCTCATTATCCCATCGCAGAGATGGAGTAATCAAGAGGGAAAGAAGGAGGTGGCCCAATGTTTTGGCCTTATCCAAGGTTGCGTTCGCAGCAATTGAGTTGCGTGGTTTGAGCTTATCGGCAGCGAACGAACCTGAACCTGTTGCTGCTCTAGCTGGTTGCCGTTGCCGTTGCCGTTCGTCACGATTCGGTTTTCGTTATTCGCTTCGATTTTCCCCTTGGCCCAGGCACTAGGCCCACACACACAGCCATAGACACACACACAGATACTGACACCGGTGCGAATCCGTCGCTCGTTACAGCTGGATGTTCTCAGTAACTGTTCGGCTATAGACGGGCGTAGTTAATGCCGATTTCCCACCGGAGTTCGATGACTCAACGGTGTGGCAGTGTCACCTAATTAATAGCCATAAATCCGATCAAGTGCTGGCTGACCTATTAATTAACACGCCCCCGAGTGTCGCCTTCAATTGCCATAATTAACTGCAGAGAAATCCAAGTGAACTTTGTAATTGCAGTGCGAAAGAAAAGTGTGAATCAAAGTGTGTGTGTTCTCAGTTCTTGCTGATATCTAAACAAACAAGTGGCACTGGAATTCTAAGTTCTTGCCAAAGTTATCAGTTTCCCCCCGGGTTCTTTGTGATAAGAAAAACGTTACGCACTCCTTTTATTTTATTTTATTTTTAATGCCAAGTCAGGGCCGCATTTGGAGCGGAGAGTGCCTTGAAAATTAGTTTGTTTGTTTTGAGAAAAATCAACTATATAGTTTCTCAGGCCAGAAAATCAATACAGAATGTAATACAGGTTTAAACATAAATGAAAATCCAATATATCCGCGAAAAGTATCAAACACAAAAGCCTCCGGTTCATCCCCGATTTCGTTCAAAATATTTACAAAGCGATTTTTCCATAAAAGATTGTTTATTGAAAAGTGTTTACTCTGTACCTCTCGCCACTTGCCACATTGTGTGTTTGGGGCCAATGCATACGTATACGTATATGTTGGGATTTCAACAGGAATCGAAAATAAACATATATATTCTCCAATCGATAGCAGTTCATGTGTACTTTGAATGTAGTGAAAATACAAATGAAAAACATTAAAACATTTCTAGGAGCATTAAAAACATATTTAAGAACTTTTGGCAGATAAGAATGAACTTGAACTCTACAAGTTTACAGCAATCTTAATGAATAAATATATTACACACAATATACATTTCCGTTCTTGAATTTTCGTTTTAGTCTTTATATAGTTGCTGGATATATTGCTGATTAAGAGCTTTAAGGAATTTTGATGTAATTAAGATTCCATTGAAATTATTTACAAAACAAAATCAGCATTACATTAAATATTTAACAGCATCCCTTTCATTATTCATTACAACTTTTTGCTGTCCGTCAGAAATTAATTAGTTTTCTTTTAAAGTTTAGATTAAACTTTAGGAATAGTTTGAATTTATATGAAGAGGAAATGCAACTTATTCCTGGAGTGCATCTCCCAAGGCAACCCTTCTGATGAAGTCAAATTAAATGTACTTTTGGCTCGTGTTCTTTGGAATTCCAATTGCCAACTGACTTTCGTTTCCAAGAAACTTTCGCCTAGCTAGCCAGAGCTAGAGCACCGACAGACTGTGAACTATTCGAGAAAGTGTGGCGGCAGAGACAATGTTGATGATGACATTCAATTGAAATCGATTTCGATTAGAATTCCAATTTGCATAGCAATTATCGAGAGTCGAGTTCTCTCTATCGTTCTCTATCTGTTGTCTTCAAGCGACGACACCTTTGCTGTTGACTTTCTTGGCCAAGAAATGCCTCGAATGGTTATCAGACAGAAGCCATCGAGAACCGTTTAATGAGAAAGCCAAAGAAACTTGTTGAACTAGAAGAAAAAACAGGCAGAATCAGAATAAGAGTGGAGGAAGAGGAGTGCGGGAAAAACATTTTCTTGATAAACGCCAGTTTGCGAGTCGTGTGAATAAAAGTGTATACTTTATTTTTTTTTGTGGGTCAGGCTGTTCCAGCTAATTACCGTGAACTTGTCAGCGTACACGAAACGGCCGTAAAATGGCCAAAGCGAGGTGGTAATAAACCCAACGGCGACGAGTTAACGTGAAATCCGAGCTCTAAATAATGTCCAGGCTGGTGAAGAGAATCTGCAGCATGATCAGTCCTCACAGCCAGCGGTACGCGGAAGATGATTTTCCCGAAACGTTTCAAGGTGCCGGAAATGGCAGGAAGTGCAACTCCCTGCCACGTCGTCGGCACAGTAAACACTCCACCGCAAGACGCTCCAACAGTGGAGCTACTGGTGGCGGTGGTAATCTCTGGAACCGAATGGTCACCAGTGTCTTTGGCCCAGAGAATGATGCCGGCAATGATGATGATGATGATGGCATCAGTGTTGGTGGTGCCAAGTTCTATATAGATTCGGTTAATGGTTCCAGCTATGAGATATGCGGAGATGTGAGCTTTATTCTTAATATTTATCTGAAATATATATATTTAAATATTAATTTTGAATTATAATAACTAATTTTCTATATTTTCCTCTTCTCTTTAGGGCGAATACATCAAGCATCCCGTTCTGTACGAGCTCAGTCACAAATATGGCTTCACAGAGAATCTGCCCGAGAGCTGTATGTCCATACGGCTGGAGGAGATCAAGGAAGCCATTAGGCGCGAGATCCGCAAGGAGCTGAAGATCAAGGAGGGCGCCGAGAAGCTGCGCGAGGTGGCCAAGGATCGCCGCTCCCTCAGCAATGTGGCCGTTCTTGTGAAGAAGAGCAACAGCAAGCTGGCCGAGCTCAAGTCGGAGCTGCAGGAATTAGAGAGCCAGATTCTACTCACCTCGGCCAACACGGCTGTCAACAGCAATGGACAAGGTGAGTCTCTAAAACATATATTTCCCTTGGATTGAGTAACTTTTTCCCTCGAGTGTCTCGCTTTTCGTTTCGAAAATCCATTAAGAGCCACGAAAACTTTCAAAAAGCCAATCATAAACTGTTGCAATTATACGCAAGACTCGGGCATAGTTTTGTGCAACAAGTTTTTGGGTTTGTTTTCTGCTTTTTTGTTTTTTCGGAGGCAGCTGTAACGAGGGGCAACAAGTGTAGTATATTCCCTATAAAACCAAAGGGCGGGGCCAAGTCGTAACCAAAACAAACCGCAAAGTAAAGTTGAGGTAGCTCTATAAAGTTGAGATACCTTTTTCAGGTAGAAGATACTCTGCGGTTAGTTGGCCAGCTTTGTTAGCCAAGTCAATTTGGTTGCTAAAAACAAATATAAACTATCTGTAATGGAAAAAGTTTGTTCCTAGTTCAATTTATTGCAATATAATATTGGTGGATTGAGTTGAAGATTGATAGGAGAAGGATTTTGGAGTAAAAAGTTTGTTGATAAAATAAAATATAAAGCGAAATGTTAAGATTATAGTGAAAAATAAATTTAATTATAAAAGATGTTATGTTTGTATAAATATTTTAATATATTTAAGTTACAAGGAGTAAGGTATTTTATATTATATTTCAATTCTAAGTTTATCATTTGGTTAGTTAACTTAATTTGTGTTGAATATTCGTTTTCTCTTTAAAACTAATTTTTCGCCAAGTCTACTTAGCTTTTCTTCCGATTTCTGCGCTTCAAAATAATTAAAAATTTAATTTTTCAAACAAAAAATACAAAATTTAACAAAAAATATTACTTTCATCGAGTAAACACCTTTGTAGAAATGTCTAAGCTGGCTTTTAACGAGTCTTTGTCACGCACTTGCTTTTACCACACTTTTCTTGACTCTGTGTGCTCCTCCTTTTCGACTTTTGGTGACAAAATCCCATTGTAAAGGGCGTGAAAGATCTGATTATCTGATTATATATATACTATACTTACCCTTGTATCTCTAACAAAACACTTTGTGATGGACAGAAATGTCTCTCGATTTCTTGTCTCTTTTTTATGGGAGCCAACTATTGACACAACTGGCGTGAAATGTGCTGCTTTCGGTTTGTTTACATTGTGATAGAGGGAAATAGAAATGGAAATGGAGATGGAGACGGAGACAGAGTTCTCTGGCATTCAATCTATACGCTTCCGTGTTTGGCGGAATAGCAGAGCTGACCCAGAAGAGGAGCTGGCTCCATTGTTTGGCGCCATGTCGGGTCTTTTCTTGCAACTGTCGAAAGCGATTGACATGTTTGGCAGCTGTCAAAAGAATGCAGCACAAAAATGCAAATGTTTTATGGATAAAATTCTATTTAAAACCAACTCAATGCATGTATTTTGATCTAAAGTTATGGGTTAAAGAAATAAATAGTCTGTAAAAAGAGCAAACAAGAAGAGGAAATGTAGGTCGATGACAGGACGCTTTTATTTATGAGAACACTCCCTCTCTTACAAATAATATATAATAATTAGTAGCTTGTTTTCACAAATTTACTCAGCTATTATCTAAAAACAAAACAAAAATCATTCAACTTGACAGGAAGTTGTGAAATTAGCAAGAATTCTAAGCTATATTGTATTACGTACAGTTATTTCCCTTAATCAGTCTGCTTATTGAAGCTTTTAAAACCCTTAATACTAGACTGCAACTTGTTGATAAGAATGTTTTTGCTTTTGATTAGGAATGGAAAGTGCAAGGAAAATATATACAATTATGGGAACTACACAAATCAAAGTGAGGAAAATGTTATATACTCAAAATATGTTTAAAAAGATCTCTATATTCTCTTTTAACAACCAAAACTAACTCGAATTTCCCTAATTACAGAATCAATTATTGCCTGCACTGATCCCAATGGCGGTTTCCTGGTCAGCGGAGCTGTGGGTGGCCTTGGCGGCGGTGGGATTGGTGGCACTACAACTCTCGAAGGCGGCGGACCGGCCACGGCCAATGACAAAGTTCTTGCCTCGCTGGAAAAGCAACTGCAGATCGAAATGAAGGTGAAAACTGGTGCGGAGAACATGATCCAATCGCTGGGCATTGGTTGCGATAAGAAGCTCCTGGCGGAGGCCCACCAAATGCTGGCCGATTCAAAGGCCAAGATCGAGTTCCTGCGTTTGCGCATCATCAAGGTGAAGCAGAACCGGGAGCAGGCCGACCGGATGAGGGCCACGCGCCAGATGGTGGATGAGCATGGTCAGACGATTGGCGGGAATAGCAGCAGTCAGCCGCAGAGCATGGAAACATCGCTGGAGGAGAGGATTGAGGAGCTGCGTCATAGGCTGAGGATCGAGGCGGCTGTCGTTGATGGGGCCAAGAATGTTATAAGGACGCTGCAGACGGCGAATCGAGCACCGGACAAGAAGGCGTTACAGGAGGTGAGTCGAGAATATATATATTCTGGGGATATCACTAGAATTTTCTAAGAAATTGAGTGAATTTTAGGGGTTTTATATATGATTTGAGAAATTAAAAGGGTACTTTAGTATATAAATATAAATAATTAGGTATTTAGAAGTACTTTCTATTACAAATATGTGTAATATACCCCTTTGACTTGGATAATCTTATAATTTCCTTTTAGAACATTAAATTCCAAACTGTAACATATATTTGTCACACTTTTTAATCTCTATAAAACGCTCATAATTGGGCTAATCCCTGTGTTAATTAGAGCTGGCTCTTGGCCAGGTAGTCTCTGGTGGTAGTACCTCCCCCTTTTACAGCTCTTCACCTCTCAGGTGTGTGTCTCGCTGCCATATGGCCACACGTCGTATGATTCATATTTGGTATACTCGCAACGTATACGTGATTTTTTCCCGGCAACTGAAACTGAAACAGAAACAGAAACGGAAAGAAACGGGAAGCGTGAAGGAGGAAAGCTAATTATGCGGCTGTTTAAAATATTTTTCAACGCTCGCCCGTTCGCTTTTTTCTTCGTTTTCATTTTCATTTTCATTTCAAGTCTTTTGCCGCTAACTGTCGTCTCATTAATTAAACGGACGTGAAGCGACGCAATTACTTGGGGCCACAACAACAAAAAATACGAAATATATATAATATTTGGCAAGTGTGTGCGTCAGGGCCTGCCCTAATAATTTCTTACACGGAAAACATTTTCATAAATAAACCTATAGATTTTCTGCTTAAAATTCTTTCGTACTTGTTCGTAAGAGTATGTATTTTCCCAATAATTTCACAATGGCTTAAGTATATTGGGATTTTTCTTTCTTTCTGTGATTTCCCAATGTCTGCGTTTCCTGTCGCGTGGCAAGCTGCCGCTTTTCCCCTTTTCCTATTTTCCTCTTTTGTGATTTATATCTGTGCTCGCTGAATGCCGCTCGTGTGGTTTTGTCTTTGAATTTAAACATGAAGCACACACTTGCGAGTTGTTAACTTCCGCAGCAGCAGCAGAAGCTGCAGCAGCTTTCAGCATCAGCAGTAAGAGCCATAGAAACTACAACAATATGTTGTCCGGGCCGATGGTGGCCTAAATATTCTATTTGCAGGCCCCATTCTCATATTTATTTGTTCTGCGGTTCGGTTGCAACTGACAGATGCACAAAAAGTATAAAAAAAGGGGGGAAATGAAGCGCGGATATACAGTGCGTTCCGCAGACATAAGACAAATGAAAGTTTAATGAGGCAAGGGAACAGTTTAGAGAAGAGAAGAAGAAAGATCTCTTCATAAGAAGTGATTTTTCTACTAGAAACAGAAATATATTTTAGATAAAGATTAAACTCTATTATGTTTTTAAATGTGTCAGATATTAATTTCATTTCCTGTGGATATTAAGATCTATTCCAATGCTTTATAAATCCCTTACATTTTCTTTTGTTTACTCTGCGAACAAAATATCGCTGAAGTTTTTATGCGATCTTCTTGGCTATAAACAATAATAAACACAAAGCCAAACCATTGCCCTTTTGGCCATATTGGTGGAAGGCAAGCGTTTGGCTAAACATTTATAGAACTATGCTGCTGGCACGGCCAGGCACGTCACACAAACATCGGATACGATACTTTCACGTACATAAACACGCGTCTATATAGGATGTTTGATCGGGGCAGCGAAAATGAGCCATCATAAGAAACGGAGCGCAAAGTTCTCTGAAAGCATATGAGGGGGAAATTCTTTGGTGAATGTGTGTGCTTCTCTAGCGAATTTTCCCCCAAGAAGCGGCAGCTTTTCCTCAGGCATTCAGTGCGAGTTCGATTGCCGCCGCCGCCGCCTGGTGTTTTTCCCCGATATATAATTTTTAAATTATTTTATTTTCGCGTTTGCGTTTGCGTCGCGTTTGTGTTTCGGTTTTTTCTACTTTGTTATGTGTGAAAAGTTTTTGAATGTGTTATATACATAATATAAAATAGTAAAGAAATAATGGTTGAATAATAATTAGTTTTAAATAAAACTAATCAAAAGTGAACCCTAAAATATAGCTAAAGGCACGCGCTCACACATACACCAACCAAATATATATTAAAAACAATAAAAACTCCCCTCGAATTGAACTTTAAGCACATTACGCATACGCAGCGTGTGCAGTGCCGTGGATATATTTACCTGATATTGCGTAATTTCGTTAGGTTTCGTATGGATTATCATAGCGTCCTTCTATAAAATTTGGCTTTTGGGGTCATCTTGCAATTTTAGCGTAACGAAGAAAACACACAAATCGTGTTTAAAAATAAATATCACATAAATTTAGAAGCAAGAAAATTTACAAAAACCGAAAGTGTTTTCACACCGAAATAGTGTACGCGTGTGTGTGTCTGCGTTGGCTGAATGAAGCTAAAAATATAGAACAAAAAAATACGAAAAAATACGTCAAAAATAAAGGAAATAATACTTTTGAAATTGCCAGTGTGAAATTAAGTATATATTTCAGTCACATTAAAATATCAAGTAACTTTTTGAATATTTAAAAATTATAAAGAAAATGATGCCATAAACATTCAAGGAATTCCTTGCTAAATTTCCCTGGAAAATTCCAAAAATAAACCATAAACAAACTGCATTTGTTGATCATTTACAATTTGCCTTTGAATTCTTGGCTAATTTCTAGCATAAACCTTTATTTCGAATGTAAAAACTAATAAATTCAATCGAATTTAGTTCGAGGATAGAAACTATCCAAACGGTTTCTTGATATTTTTAGCAAAAAGTTATAAGAATATAAAAGAATATATATAGATAGACATATGTACAGTGCGTGAGTGGATATATATGTATATAACATACACATGGCACCTTGAGCTGCCGCCGAAATGTGTGCATAGTGCGTAAGGCGGCGTAGTCATGGAGGAGCAGCAGGTGCCGCTGCCCCACGAACTGACCGCCGAATGGACAGTGCGGGCACATCTCACCTTTGCCCGGGCGGGAGAGCCGGTGCAAAAGGAGTTGAGTGCCCCAGAGGCAGTGCATCCAGTGCGTGTGGTCTACAAATGGTGCACGCCCTCGGAGGAAGTCGAAGAGCAGGATGTGGATAAGGTCAGTACGAAAGTTTACACAAACCAAGAGCTTCTTTTAAACCCTTAGAGTTATGATTACAGACAGCAGCCACCACTATCACTGGGACTAGCTTCCGTTCCACCAACTCCTCGGCCACAACCAATGCGGACTCTGCTTTCGGCAGCCCGCAGGCATCTAGAGCTGCTCGCACTCCTGTGCCTGCACCTGCTCCTTCTCCAGCTCCTGTGGGAGCCACTGCCCAAGTATGTGGCACACGATGTCGCAGCACTTGCAACATAATGGTGTCCGCTGTGGCGGATTTCCTGCCTCAGGAAGCAGGAATAGCACCGGGAAACAACGAACCCTTTGTGTACCACAGCAAAGTGCGGGCCCAGCAGCTAAGGGATGCCTTCTCCCAGACAAGCGACACGGAAGAGCAGGCACCAAAGAGGCGTCCAGCTTACGAGCAACGCAGGGCCACAACCGAAGCGCTGATGAACTTTACCAGCAAACGGCAGGCGGAGGAGGCTAACACATATGTGGTCAGTTCTTAGAAACTCCAGGGAAGTCCTTAAATTTCTAATAATTTCAATCTTCAAACAGCCACCCTACTCGCCCACGCCCACAACGCCCTCGTCCACATTCAAATCGGCTTCCATGTCGCGGATACCACCTCTGGCAAGTCAAGGAGCTGCTGCTGCAGCGCCTCGTCCCTCTAATCCGGGTGAAAAGAAGCCCCGCACCGTACACATTGATGTCTACTGCACTGGCTCCGAGGAGGAGGAGGAGGAGATGGCCGATGATGAGCGACAGGCTAGTTCCAGTTCCTCCGATTCCGATTTGGCTGGCAGCAAACGCTACGAACTAGACTCCAACTCCACACCGCAGACCGTGCTGGACAATGAGCAGATGCTGCTGCGCCACCAACGTATCTCCGGCGGAGCAATGCCCAGACGCTTGGCTCAGAGTCCCAACACCCAGAGTGGTTCAGGGTCACAGAACCAGCAGAAGGATCAATTAAATCTGGGCCATGCCATCACCAAATGCAGCACCGCCGAGGAAGTGAGCGAGTCCAAGCAGTTGCTCTTCCGCAAGCACATTGGGGACCAGCGAGCAGCCAAGTTGGCCAATCTGCGGCAGAAGTACATGCGCCAGCCGAGCGATGAGACAAGCAGTAGCACTTATCCCAACTCCTCGAGATCCACAATGCCCCGGGATGCCACCTGCAGCAGCATATCGAGTGTTATGGGTGGCGGTGGCACTGGAGATTGTATGGATTCCTCGTGGAAGGAAACGGATGAAGTAGACACTCCAAACATAAGCTTTGGCCTGACCAAGTCGGATAGCTTTGACTATGAGAACTCGCTGGATCGGCTGCGGATTAGCCAAATGGAGCGACTGTGGTCCCGCCAGCACTCGTTGGACCAGAGCCCAGGGCACACGCACCTGCGAGCACCATCCCCGCATGCCTTGCAAACGATCACAGAGGTGCAGTCGCAAAGGAGCTCTTTCCAGCGTAGCGATACCATACCGTCCGAATCGGATGGCTTCTCGGATGCCAATGGCTTCAATACGTACCCAGGCAGGCAGATTCAGTCTCATCTGCAGCAGAACTCGCACTTTCCCCGCAATCGTCCGGGCTTCCTGCAGTTCTTTGGACCCAACAACAGCGGACCAAGCAGTGGGCCAACGCCTCCGGCCACGGCACCAGTGCAACCCGCCGCCGCAGCCACCACTGACCCGTTCCGACTGCTGCATCCAAGCTATCGCTGGAAAAGCGAGGCTCGCGACAACTTGAGCGTACAGGTGGCAGCTTCTGGATCACCCTCCTCGGAGCGCAGTTCTCCCCAGCTCCTGTCCGCAGCCACCACAGTGCTGCGTTGTGGCAGTGAGGCGCCGCCAAGCACCACGTCGGCCAGTACTTTTGGCACCACGGTGGCGGCACCAACGCCTTCACCACTGCCAGTGCGTCGCTTTGAGATTTCACGCGACAGTCCCAGTTTGGCCAGTGAAACGTCCACCTCCCTTTCCGGCTACACTCTCGAGCATTTGGAGAAGGCCCGACGCTTTGGCAATGTGGTGACCTCCACGCGGAAGCCTGGCCATCATGTGGGACCTACGAAGAACCCCAGCTGCCAATGCGAGAGCTGTCAACGCTGGATGGCCGAGAGGTTTCAGCTGCGCGGAAGAGCCTTCTCCTTAGGGGAGAAGCCCCTGCTAAGGCGGCCGAAGATGTAGAACTGCAGAAAACATACACATGTCACTTTGTCTAAGGCTTGCATTTAACACTTTGCTTTTGGAGCTTGCTCCCGAGAAACCAATTAACCCAAAACCCCAATCCCGAAATCCCTAAAACCCAACTTTCTTTCGATTTAGAAGTAAGCCAATGTAAGCGAATGTTCCTCACACAGAAAAACACTTGAAATGTGCGCTGAATCAATTTTAATGTTGTAATAAAGTAAACAAAACAATAGTTTGTAAAGGGAAAATGTTGATTTATTCGGTGGTTTTTATAGAAATTATATTTTAGTTATAATAATGTTGTGTATTTCATTTTGGGTGGTGATTCAAACTAATTTATTTCCCATAAATTGCTATGCTATGTCAGATTTCTAATTAATTAATCATATATAATTTGAAGACTAATTTATAAAGTATATATAAGAAATGACAAATTTGACAGACGATATATGGGGGTTAAGTTCAAAAGAATTTAGAATTTGGGTTTTTGAAAGAGTTTTTTATATTCAAAATAAATTTTAGATGGAATTAACTCAAGAAAAATTCACTTTAATGAAAATGCTAGTAAATAATCCTTTAATAATTATAAACCAAATTTATTTACTTATTTTTCCATCAACCAGGCCCATGGACGCTTGTCGGAATCATCGCGAAAATTAGATCTCTTGCGCCACTCCTTGGACTTGCGCCGCCAGGAGCTGCCCGCTGACTCGCCTGCCGCTCAGCAGCTCAAGACGGAACTGCAGATTTTCCAGCAATCGACATCGCCAGCTCCCGTCACCTACACGTCTCTTCAGTCCAGTCAGGGAGGAATCTTAGGCGGCAGACCCTATCAGTCAGTGTCCTCGCTCGGACGCTGTGCCAGTGTCACAGGCAAGCTGGAAGTGCGTCTGATGGGCTGCCAGGATCTGCTGGAAGATGTGCCCGGACGCTCGCGAAGGGATAAGGATAACAACTCGAGTCCCGGGGATTTGAGGAGCTTCGTCAAGGGTGTGACCTCGCGCAGCAGTTCAAAGAGCTATTCGGTGAAGGATGAGACCTCCATCGAGATTATGGCAGCCATCAAGCTGGACAACATCACCGTGGGCCAGACCTCGTGGAAGCCGTGTTCGCAGCAGGCCTGGGACCAGCGTTTCTCCATCGATCTAGACCGATCCCGTGAGCTGGAGATTGGCGTTTATTGGCGCGACTGGCGATCGCTGTGTGCGGTGAAAGTGCTGCGCCTGGAGGAGTTCATTGACGATGTCCGACACGGCATGGCCCTGCAGCTGGAGCCGCAGGGTCTGCTCTTTGCGGAGGTCAAGTTCTTGAACCCAATGATTTCGCAGAAGCCGAAGCTGCGACGACAGCGCATGATCTTCAACAGGCAGCAGGCGAAGAACATCTCGCGGGCCAAGCAGATGAACATCAACGTGGCCACCTGGGGACGCCTGCTCAAGCGGAATGCTCCCAACCATGTGCACATGGGCTCGGGACCTGCGAGCGGAGCTCCAATTGGAACTGGCACAGCGTCACCCATGGTGGTCAGTGGTTCCCGAGACTCTGAGTCGCCGATTTCACGAACTCCCTCTTCGGACGCCCTGGTCGAACCGGAGCCATATACGCCGGGAGAGCAGGCCCAGAATCTTGAATTTGATCCAGATGCCGGTATGCACGAGCATGTGGAGACACCGGGTGAATATCCGGATCCGGCAGCCAGCGGTTTGAGCGGCATGCGTCCCCTGTCCATGCACATGCAGGGTATCAGTGTCTTGCCACCGGAATCGCCTCCCGTTGGCGCTGGCCGACCCAACACCCTGAGCTTGCAAATGCCGGGAGCAGGAGGCAAGGCAGGAGCTCCAGTCATCCAGGGCGGTCGCACTGCAGCACCCACAACGGCGCCACCACCACCACCTGTGCTCAAGTCCACCACCACTCCGATCCTGGATCAGGAGGTAAGTCAAGTGTTTTCATTATCTTACAAAGCGATCCTTGTACAGTTCAATATATAGTTGTACTTGACCCTGTATAAAGATCGACGTATGTATTATATTTAGCTGTGTACCTGTAGCTCTGGTTTGATCGTTGTGCCTGCCACCTGCTACTTGCCACTCCTCCGCCACTTCACTCTCTCTCATGTATCTATATATTCACTATCACTACACACACACACACACAACATGTACAGAGTCACCCCATTTTGGGCATTATTTGGTACTGGGTTTTACTACGCATATATCTTTCTGGTTTGTCACTCCGAACTCCATGCAGAACCATCATCGATCGAAAACTATCGGCTGGACTACTGAGACATCGGGTCTTCATCGTTTTTATTAAGAAGATATTGATTTTATGCCGAGTTTTCTATATATAACTTAGTTTTTGTTACTGTTTCTGTTTCTATAAATATTAAAATACCGTAATATCAACAAAGAATAAAGGATCTCAAAGAATTCACAAAGGTTTTGAAATTCCTTTGAAAGGCTTCTTTAAGTATGCAATAAAATGTTAGAGGTACCAATTTCACTCAAGATTATATCAAAAACATTGTCGAATATCGATACAATCAGTATAAACGTATCGATATATTTTTACGAAATTTCATTCATAATTTCCACAGATGTAGTTGCTTTTATTATATACATTTTAAAACTAATGTCTTAGGAACAGGATATCCTTGAAACCCCTTAAGTATACCCGATGAAGCCTTCGCTTTTCCCAAAATCCTCGCCCATTCATACCATCACCAGCATTTTCCATCTTTTGCTTTTTAAATCAACTTTCTGCGCGTTTTACTATCCTTTTGACAGCCTTGTTCCTGTTCCTCTATATATTCCTTTATCTTATCCCCCCCTTTCACCTGGTTCTCTTCTTCGATCGCACTTTGCTTTGCCTGGCCCGCCTTCATCCCTCTCACTCTCAATCTCCAACTCTCTTCTCTATCACTGTATCTGTCTCTGTGTGTTTGTGTGCCCGTCACGGTTTTCGTTTCCGTTTCCGTTCCGTCATGATTTCGTTAATCGCCGACAGCTGCAGGATGCCCTGCACGAGTTCGACTTCCTGTCGGACCTGGACTCGCGTCCCACCACCCTGCGCCGCCTGCTGAAGGAGCAGAACATGTCGCTGGACCCGGAGGCGTTGGAGAATCTGCTGCTGCAGCAGCAGCTGGCCGAGCAGCAGGCGCTGCAGGAGCGCCAGCGGCTAGAGCAGCAGCGCTTGCAGCAGATCCAAGAGGCCCAACGCCAAGCGATCCTCGAGTTGTGCGAGAAGCAGCAGAGAGATCTGGAGGAGGGTCAGCTCCAGCTCCAGCAACAGCAGAAGCTATCTCCGCCGCCGCTACCCGCCTTAATCATCCGCCCAACGCCGCCTGCCAGCAATCAGCAGCAAATCTTGCCAAGCTCCCGCCACAGTCACAGCAACAGCCAAAGCCAAAGCCCAACCCACAACCAATTTCAGTTGCAGCCAATGCCACAGCCACTGCCACTGCCACATGCCGCCCAGAAACCCAACTTCGAACCACCGTCCGCTGTGGAGCAGCAGCTGCACCGTCCCGTCCTGACCCTACCGCCTGTGGTACTGCTGGGCGGCCGGGAGGAGGAGGCGCGCTCAGTGCCGCCATCGCCGCTGGTCGAGTATCCCGAGGACGATGACGAGTATCTGTACCGCGGAGGAACCGGAGGAGGCAACGATAACCAGGGCAGTCGGCTGCATTCCATCCACAGCCACAACTCCAGTGCCGGCGATCGTTTCTGTGTGGAGGTTAGGAGGTTTTTTCACATTTCCTGGTTTGGTTTCCGGCTGCCGGTTCCCCGTTTCCGGTTTCCGGTCTAATTGCAATCTCTGTTCTCTCAGCTGCCGGGTGAAGGTTCAGCCCTTGATATCTTTGTCCCTGCAGTCTGAATTTTTTTCTATTTTAATTTATTTTATTTTTTTCACTAACCCTTATTTTTTTTTTAATTTAAAATTTTGTGTTTGAGTTTTTGTTTTGTTCTTGACTTGAGTTTTGGGTTAAATGTTTCTTCTATGTGTGCGTGTGTTTTTCCTGGTTTTGGCTTTAAATTATATCAAGAAACCCCCCCAAAGCCACCAAAATTTGTGTATTTAAACATTAAATATTCATAAAAACACATAAATACGCACTGTAAACAAAATAAGGCATACACATGCACATACAAGCACAAGTTATTAACAAATCCGTTGTAGAACTAACTGAAAGTTGAGTTAACACTGTTAAATTTGTTGAATATGTAGAAATTGAATGCATTAATTAATTATCATTAATATATATACAAAGTATGATTAATTGGCAAGCTTTAATTAACTAATCACAGCTTAGTTTATTGTAGTTAAAGGCTTGAAAGCAGTAGTTTTTTTAGTAACCCAACTTGAGAGCTTTAAATGTTGTTGAAAATTGTTGAAATATCCTTGAAATTGTAATTTATGGGCGAATACTTAACCTGCACTGCTTAGTTTGTTCTAGGGATGGCAGAAAATATCGAAATGTCGATGCTGTATTAAAATTTTACCTGAAAATATATATCGAAATATAAAGTGATATTTTAAAATCGATATTGTATTTGATATATCGGAAAAGTATAATCAAAAATGAGAAAAAAAACTATAAAATTTTGAAAATTTTGAACATCATCTATATTTAAATGTTAAATTTAATATTTTTCGATATTTAAAATTTCGATACATCATTGTTTACAATATTTTCGATTTAATATCGATATATTCCTTTTGATATATCTATGCCCATTCCTAGTTCGTTGAAGAATAACTCTTAAATAATTTAGAACACGGCTAAAACGACTTGAGAGCTTTGAGTATTTCTTTTATGTTCATTTTCCATTCGATTTTTTTTGCTTGAACAAAAGTGAAATGAAAGCTAAAAGTGACAATTTTAAGCGTTTTAAATAGATCCGCCAGCGAAAAGATCACAGAAAAGTAAGGAAGACGAGGAGGAGCATAGGGGGTGCCAGCGAAAGTGCGCCGTTTCACGTGCCGCGCCAGGGAAAATAATGTTTTAATTTCTTTTTTGTCCCCACACCTGCCCCCTCACGCTGCAACGTCAGCAGAGGGAGGTTTCCACATTTCCATTTTCATCTAAGATGTATCCGTCCGTCGTGGTCATATCTGTGTGTGTCCCAGCTGTATGTTTGTACTTGTGTCCATCGTTGTTGTCACATTTCCCTCTGTGTCGTTGGTCATTTTTAGACCCAAAACAACGACGCAGAAGCGGCCAAGCGGCTAGCAGCGGTGCTAGCCTGGCCTCTGGTCATGACTTTGGCACTTGTTCGCCTTCAGTTGGCCGCCGCGGTCTTAGCCACATCTCTCCCTCACGTATCGGTTCTGTATTATCGATCGAAATGTAGGGACGTCATAATGATTGTGCCAACTTTCCAAGCGCTGGCGCTAGTCGTGAGGCAGATGTTTGCGATCCAGCTGCAGCAGCAGCAGCAACAGCAACATCAACAGCATCCCAGTCACCATCAGCTCCTCCATTACCTTGACTTGTCCCCCTCTCGCGCCATCAACCAACTGTTACTGTGTCCCGCCAGTCCTGCATCTGCCGCTGTATGTGTCTATTCTGGGTTCCAGTTCAATCGAAGCTCTCTTCGCTCAACCAAGCATACCACATCCTCCTTGCAGGCCCGCATTAGTCTTGTACATATAACCCTCGAACCGATCAATGCCAGCCGGACGACCAGTTGCCTGATCGAGGAGGTGGCGGAGCCGGACCCACAGCCGGAGGTTAAGGCGGTGCAGCCCGCCAAAAAAGAGTTATCTGAGGCCTGTGTCGAGAGTATTCACCTCGAGACAGTTGAACAGTTAGAAACAGCAGACCAAGAAGTGCATCAGGTAACAAACAGGAGAAGATTAAGCTAAGCAAGGATACCTCATCATCGAAGCTCTCAAGTTGTAGCCTTTCACTAGTAGTTTTTGTGCTTATTAACCAACTTGAAACCCTACTAAAGTCTAGCTTTCCTTGTGTCCCTTAGGTTATACCGCAGTTGGGCAAACTCTATGTGGGCTCAGGCCAACAGCAGCAGCAGCAGTATGCTCAGGCATCGTCGCCCATCATTCAGGAGCCACCCACGCCCACTATATATGCGTCAGCTGGTGCTCCGCAGTTCCCGCAGCCCACGCAAAGGCAGGAGAAACAGCAGCCGCAGCAGCAACCCATCTATGCCAATCAGTATGAGCTCAATGTGGCCAAGGCGGCACAAGCTGCCTCCTCCGCCAGCAGCAGCAACTCCAATCAGCGCAGGAATGCGGCCCGTGGCCTGCAGTATTCCGGCGGAATAGAGGTGGGACGCGCTGGAAAGCAGGCTCCCAATGCCGGCATGCTGTCGCTGGACAACTTCCGTTTGCTGAGCGTCCTGGGACGCGGTCATTTCGGCAAGGTGATCCTGTCGCAGCTGCGCACCAACAACCAGTACTATGCCATCAAGGCGCTCAAGAAGGGCGACATTATAGCCCGCGACGAGGTGGAGTCGCTGCTCAGTGAGAAGCGCATCTTCGAGGTGGCCAATGCCATGCGTCATCCGTTCTTAGTCAACCTGTATTCGTGCTTCCAGACCGATGTGAGTTGAATGATAATGATTATCTTTATTTGTGTATACTAAATAGTTAAATATTTATTCCAGCAACACGTCTGCTTTGTGATGGAGTACGCTGCCGGCGGAGATCTGATGATGCACATTCACACGGACGTCTTCTTGGAGCCGCGAGCTGTTTTCTATGCCGCCTGCGTGGTATTGGGCCTGCAGTATCTCCACGAAAACAAGATTATCTACCGTGACCTGAAGCTGGATAACCTGCTGTTAGATACGGATGGATATGTAAAGATTGCAGACTTTGGCTTGTGCAAAGAGGGCATGGGCTTTGGCGATCGCACGGGCACCTTCTGCGGCACGCCCGAGTTCCTGGCACCCGAGGTGCTCACGGAAACCTCGTACACAAGGGCAGTGGACTGGTGGGGACTCGGTGTGCTGATCTTTGAGATGTTGGTGGGCGAGGTGAGTCTCAAAGAGAGGAAAATTATCGTTCAAGGTTGCAATTAAATGGATTTTCTTACAGTCTCCCTTCCCTGGCGACGATGAGGAGGAGGTGTTTGATTCAATTGTCAACGATGAGGTGCGCTATCCGCGTTTCCTCTCACTCGAGGCCATAGCCGTGATGCGCAGGGTGAGTTAATAAATGGAAATTATCCAAAGCTTATTTACTAATTAAAATTTCCCTGCAGCTGCTGCGCAAGAATCCAGAGCGACGTCTGGGCTCCTCGGAGCGCGATGCTGAGGATGTCAAGAAGCAGGCATTCTTCCGTTCCATTGTTTGGGATGATCTGCTACTACGAAAGGTCAAGCCGCCCTTTGTGCCCACCATTGTGAGTTGAAATCTCATCAAAAGTTAGAATACAAACCATTAACCATTTGTATTTCGATATATAGAACCACCTGGAGGATGTCTCCAACTTTGACGAGGAGTTCACGTCGGAGAAGGCTCAGCTAACGCCGCCCAAGGAGCCGCGCCATCTGTCCGAGGACGAGCAGGTGCTCTTCCAGGACTTCTCATACACGGCCGAATGGTGTTGATGATGGCTTTTACAATAACAACCTTTGTGCTTTTACTTGTGTACCAAGTTTGGTTTCGCGTAATTATTTCACTTGGTTTAGTCGCATATTTATATGAGAAAAACATACAGGACGTATATATGCATATATATTTATAATTATAAATAATAACTATATAGAAAATATAATGTATTTATGAGAGAGACCTGGCCGAGCAAGCAAGAAAAAGAGAGAGACCAAACCAAATTACCTTTACCTTACATACAGCAAGCGCATTTGTCAATCATCTGCATAGACCACCTCCGATATCTGCCAGATGAGATCATTAACCATCATCAATCCATCCACACAGAGTAGATTATTCTTTACTTTTTTCCTAAAAACGAGAGCGAGATCCCGCATTGAATATAGTCTGAGAAAGCCTAGGAAAGCCTTATATACGCAACGTTGAACATTTTTGTGTAAGATCCCCGATCTGAATAGATTTTATAGAGAGAGTTATGTATGGCCTTTTAATAAGCAGAAAGCATATTTTCGTAAAGAGAGACATACAAGAACAAGAGAATTCAAGGATATATTTTATACATGAACATATACATTAATATTGCATGCACACATCCCAGGAAACGAGCTCATCTTTACAATACAACTGAGAAAAGTGAAAGGCGAGCGAGAGAAATAAATATATTTACAGTTTTTTATATACATGTAAGCTCTGTAAATTGCCTTGCGCTATCATCAACTCCCCA
>VNJS01002874.1:0-56079 GCA_008042575.1 Drosophila watanabei | reverse complement strand
CCTCAGATCCTCCGTTTGGTTATCCTGGGAAAAGGGGGCGTTGCCGGGTGGAATGGCGCCTCAATTTGCACGCTTCGTTATTCAATTAGACACTTGGCACACAACCAGCGAGAGGGCAAAAGAGATGGAGTTTTGAGTGCGACGAACAGACCGGCGGAGCTCTGACATCACGGGACGCATAATTTTGATTGATGGCCCAATAATGGCGGTGATTTATCATATTTGCATGCTAACATTTAAGCCAGCCAGCGGCGGCGAGTCTGCTCCCGAGGCCAGACAGCGAATATGTTGCTAAATTAGCTGTCCAGTATAATTAAATTTAAGCCCTTTAATCTGAAATTTGTACTCATGATTTTTCTCTTAACATTTAAACTTAACTTAAAGAGTATTTTAATGTATTTTTTATTAATTAACTAAGTAGAAATTATATTTGAGATTATTTTAAATTTTCTCCTAATATTTATACTTAAATTACAGAGTATTTTAATGTAATAATTGAAAACTTTTTATATAAAATAAATTTAACCAAACAGAGTCATGATATTTAAGGAAATTTCATTTTAAGCTATTAATTTTTTTTATTAATTAACTTAGGAGAAAAATAATGCACTCTTTTATGTTAACTTTTGACTTTATAAAATTCCAGACTAAAACTTTTCCGCTGACAATGGCCACCGGAAAGTATGCTACAAAACAGATGACAGTATAAATACAGATGTGCTATATATATATATATATTTAAGTACATATATGGATATGTACGTAGATATATGTATTGCGCTAATTGGTCCTTTGCTCTGCAAATGAAAGCGTTGCGCTGACAACAGCCACGTGCAGCACTGATCCCCCGGGCGTATACGCAATATTTGTAGTTTTTTATTGCACCTTCTTCTGCTGCTGTTGCTGCCACTGCCGCTGTATGTCTATAAAATCCGGCTTAAGCCGCATGCTACCTGCGAAATGTATGAAATTTTTGCTGCCACTCAACACCCAACCCCAACACACATACACATTTACGCACAGCTAACGACAATGCAGGATAAACACACACACTCAGGAGAAAAAACACTGGAAATAAAATAAAAATTATTTAATAATTAATATTTATTTAAATATTATATAATGCACGTCAATCTGTTTAGAATATGAAATCCGTTGATTAAATAAATATGATAAATAATGTGACAACATATTTAAATTATTATATTTAATTAATAGCAGATTAATGTATAAACCTCAAAGTATACATTTTATGTTGATAAAATAAGAAAGAGAATAATATAATTTCACTACATTTTTGTAGGTAAGCATAGTTTAAGCTATTAAATACTAAATTCTTAAATATTAAAATCAGTTGTGAATAAAATATACCATACATCATACCCTTTTCACTTTTCCTTGAACTTCTAAAAAACTTATTGGACCTACGAAAAAATAAAAGTAAAAACATTTAAACCAAATTATTAATTAAAATAATATAATATAGCTAATGTTTTTTTTTTTCAATTCTCTTTTAATTCCTTAATTTTTTCTGACCAAACACCTACATTTATTCTCTGTGTAGATACAAAAAAAACGAAAAGTGGAACGCATTTTTGCCAGCAGCTTTGGCTGCTGTTGCTGCTGCCTGTGGCTTTGCCGGCGGCTTGGGACGCTGGTAAACACTCAAATCCAATTAAATTTAATACGACTTACTTGGCTTTGTTGCAGGTGCATGTGTGACAGAGACAGAGCCAGCGAATAAGGGAGACAGATATACAGAGGGCGAGGGAAGGGAAAAGAGCAGAACGACGTGTGCCGTTTGTTTGGCATTTGGTTGCTCTCGTTCTGGGTTTTCTTGTCGCCTTTTTTTTCATTTTTCATTCACAGGTTGTTTTCATTTTCGCCTCTTTTGTACTTTCCCTTTTTTTCTGGTTCTTTTTTCACCGTTTTTATCCGGTACTTGTAGAGTATTTTGTGCTCTTGTGGACATATTCTTGATCTGGCTTAAGAAATTAGTTGGGATCTAAACCGCTTTTTTATTGGCATTAAGCCCTGAAAGGGTTTTATTTTTTAATAATAATGATGAAAAAATAAAATAAATTTTAAATTTTATAGGAAATTCGGAACTTTTTAAATGTAATTGAACTAAATTAATAAGTATCTTCTATGGCTTGTTCATAACACTCAAGACCTCAGGTATATTAACAGTCGCTACACTTTTCCACCTGCTTTTGTAATGATTTTCTGCTTTCGCTCGGTTTACCTGAAATGCTTTGGCTTTGTCTTAATTAAAGCCACATTTGGCAAATAAAATATACCCCAGCAAATGAGCTTAAGAGAGCTAATTGAGTTTTGTCAACGAGTCGGGGAGAATCTGAGGCTCCTCTCTCCCGCAGATTGGAGATCTCGATAAACTGAACTCGCCGTAAACCGGCTAAGAGAAGAGGCAACAACCAAAAACAAAAAAAAAAAATCAATTAAAATCACTTGCCACTGTCAATGAACGATGCACTGCGATCCGGTCCGATTTGTTCAGTTTCGAAAGGGGTTATTCGAACTGGGAATTCTTTCCGGTTGTCGTAGGACAGGGTGCAGCTGGCTTTATAAATATGCATGAGAACGTCGAGCAAGTGTGTGCCGCAATCTATGTCAAATGCAAAACAAAGTCCTCGAAATCGGATTCGTTCGAGGTGTTGTCACTGGAGCAATTTTTGCACAAAATCTACTCGTTGAAACCTGGTTTCTTTGCAGCTAAAAAAATTTATTTAAGAGTGGTGTAGCTTTAAGGGGAAAAAATATTACAAATATGAATGAGAGAAGCTTATGATTTAGGCTTATAAATATTTATTAATTATTTTTTGCTTGCTTATAAGAAATAAACTGAACAGATTTCCCTATTAAATATAAGCTAAAAAAATTGTGTAATTTTTTTTTAAGTCCATTTGGGTTTTACTTTATTTTTAGAACTTATTCTATTACATTAAGTTTTTGATTATCTTATCGTTTTCTTTAAAATTTCCTATCCCAGTCCCCTTAAACTGTCCAAGTTGCGTGTGCCAACCTTCGCCCCCTCAGTTGGCTTGACTTCTCTAGACTTCAGGCGAGTCTTTTTCAGCAAATCCACATCGGGATAATCGGATGCGGTGGATTGGGCTAACAGGAGAGGCAGGATCAGGATCAAACAGAGTGCAGCAAAAAGCCGTTTCATCTTGCGACAGTTGAGAGACTAAAGTAACTGGCAAATCGAACTCCGAATCGGGCTTATATACACCTCCCGGGAATGCTCACGGACGAAGCACAGCTGCCTGGCGAGCTTAACTTTGGAATGTAAGAGGAAACTCAAAAGGCGGAGTGTGGATTTCCGGCGGGTAATTAAGAAAATTGGCCAGAGCAACAAAATGTGACTGGGGCTGAGGTAATAGCCAGCAACGACTACATAATAGATTGTAAATATTTGACACCTGCCGCCACCCACTTAAGCCCAACCCCGTCGAGCTGTGGCCTTAATCCAAACGCAAAACAATGCCAACCATTAACTCGGGTTAAACTTCTACCCTCCAAGTTCGTCCAATTACTTTTTGCACGATTTGATTTTACATTTAACGATTTTTCGCACTTAATTAGAAGCCAGTGTCGATGTCAGTCGCAGGCAGGCAGCCAGGCAGGAAGGCAAGGCAAGGCAGTCAGGGGTTGCCATGATTTGATTAAATGTGAAGATGAATTTTAATTAAAATCCTCCCCAAGCCATTGGCTTCCTTTCATTTTCCCCGCGCTGTCTCCCATCCCTTTTGGATTTTGCGGCCAAGTTTTTGACACTCAACACTTTCCCCCCCGACACTCCACCAACCCCTTCCTGTTCTAATAGAGCAATAAAAGCCGCAAGTTCATGCCGGGCTTAGTCATCGTAATTTATGCAAAATGAAAATTAAAGATCCACAGCGGAAAAGTTTTAAATGCAAATGACAGACTAATGAATTACCAAGAACTACTTACAAGCAATTTGACCAAAAATGCGGCCTGTTTTCCCCATCAATTTCGATTAATTCCTATAAGACGTTTTGACTCTAACTCTGACTCTGATCGATTCCCTCGCGAATGTGCAAATAATTTTCTATAATTTTCCCTTTAAATGGCCTGCATGACAAACAATGACGCTTTGTCCAGGCAAAAATAAAAGCCAGCTGGAAGACTTCAGCTAAAGTTATTTGGAAAACCGAAAAAGTAAATACAAAGGAAAACAAATACAAGCCAGCAAACGCATATACACTCATACAGAGAATTGTTTTTGTTTTTTGGCAGTCACATGCAGTCCACAAAAAAAAAATTAAAGTACGGCAAGCAAATTTCAGGCAACAGGTCGAATACTTAATGCGCTTTGTTTGGCATTTTTAGTAAATATGTGATCATGTTGAGAATAAATATTAAAATATAACTATTATTCTAATAAAAAAGCCGACATTTTTCAAAATATTATAAACCAGTACTAACTTTTTGTATAAACTGTTCTTGAAATTGAAACGGTAAACTAATTTTTAGGTAAATACTCACACTTGCAAGTATTCTAATTATACATTCTTATTTAGCTAAAATAAAAGTTAAGATTAGATGATTTTTAGCAATTAAAAATATAAATTCCTGTATTAATATATTTATAAATATATTTATAAATAAAAATATTTTTAACAATTGTAATAGTTCATGTATAAATAAAATACAATTATAATTATAAGTACATACAAAATAAAATACAAGTAGGTAGGTTAGGCTATGTTAAGCAATTTTTTACTTTTAGAATTATAAGCAATTAGAATTCTTGTCAGTTTGATTTCATATAGATAAGTCGAGACTAAAATATAAATATATAATATTTACAAACAGAAAGAAACTGTATTTTTGTGCATATAATTCATAAAATTAAGTTTTAGTAGGGTTTAATAGTAAAACACGTATTCAACATAAGAAATGTAATTACTGGTATGTCGTCACTTTATGTAATTACTTTTCAAAGCTTTTAAAGTTTTTTAAGCAAAGAACTTTTAGTTAATTGACTGATTAAATGTGCCTAATTTTAAGCAAGGTAAAAAAGTTTAGAAACATGTTTATTATTATTACTGCAATTTAAAGAGACTAAGCACACAGATTCTCTTATTTTATAAAATAATAATAGTAATTTTAATTGAATTTAAAGCATCCGCCAAATATACCCTCTCACCCTTAGGGAATGTGCCAACTTTTCCACAAATTTGGCTTAGAGAAGGGGCCTCGGCTGGCTGTCGCTTCCAATGGCCCATTCAAAATTACGAGCCAACAGTTTCCGCAGTGTTTTTTGTCATTTCCATGCGCTCATTGTCAGTTTTAAGTAAGCAACTTCCGCGTTGTTGTAGCTTCACTGTGCCGGTTGTTGTTGTTGTTGTTGTTGTGGCAGCAGCCAAAAGTTTTGTGACCAAAAGTCTGCCTACAAATGCAGACAAATATGGAAAAACTCATGAAATGCAATAAATTTTCAAATATATTTTGTGTGCGCGCGGCAGCAGAGTTTTTCATTTGTCTGTTTTTGCATTTTTGATGTTTCTTTTTTTTTATTTCTTATTTTCATGCAGTTTTTTGCTAGTTTGATTGTTTGTTTCTGTGCGCCGCGTATAGATTTTTATTGTTTTAAACTGGTAACTTTTTCTTGGTGCAGTGCACAGAACAGAACTGATAAAGCCACGTTTTGCAAATTATTCAAACGCCGAAACAGAGGCAGAAATCAGAATCAGAAAAAAAGTATAGAAAAAGTTGAAAATATAAAAAGATAGGAACAGTGACTGGCGTGCGCTCCAGAAATTGACAAAGTCTAAGGCCGAGAGTACCATATAAATCAAATGTCTATTGCGTAAAGTCAGAAGACCGAATTTACGAGTAGCTTCGAACGGCAAAGCCAGAAATAGCAGATATCTACGGAGCGATAGAAAATATAATTTTGATTTAAAACGAAGTGCAATTGCGCATTTTTAAATAGGGAATTTAGAAGTTATTCTATATAAAAATTTTAGAAAATTAATGAATATTAACAATATAATGACATCAAGAATAAATATCAATTAATTACTTGTAAGTGTGTATGCTGCTTCCAAGATAATTCTTAAATGTAAATTATAATAAAATGTTATTCAATTCTTATTAGAAATAATATATTTCTTTAATTTATAAATAAATACTTTTTATTTCCATTACTTTTTCTTAACTATATGCAACCATTTAGACAATATATGTATATGGATATGAATAGATATAAAGGTAAATATATAAATTATTATACATTTTATCTTTTAATTATTAACCCATTTTATTCATTCATTAATAAATAATTATGTTAATTTACTTCAAAGTTACTACATATTTGTAAGGTTTATATTTTTAAGGAATAATTATATATATATTAGATATATTTTAAGGGGCTTATATCTACTTTCTTTATGTTCGAATTTAACAATTTCTTTGTATATATTAATAATAAATAAATTTTTGAACTATATTGCTAACACCCCAGTCATTCATTAAATTCTTACACTAACTATTAACGTCACAAGGCAAACGTAGAATAAACCCTAGACATCAGTTTTAGAAACACTTTTATAATTGTATACAAACTTGACAGTCACCCCTCCCTTTGTCACAGATTGTAAATTTTGAGAGATTTCCCCCAGAATTGCCCCATCGCCCGCTGCAGACACAACATCAAATGAAATCAAATCAAGGAAAATCACAGAATATAGAACCTACCGAACATCTAGAACTGATAAAAGATAACCATTACGCGACGATCGACTTCTGTGGGGAACGGAACGATAAGAGGACGCAGTGGCTGTTGGCTTGGATGAGTGGCCGACCGTTTGGCTATAAAAACTGGCAGCCGTTGGCTGTGGGCCCCAATAGAAGCCCCGAGCCGGAACGGATCGGAGCTAACTAGAGAGTTGGGAAAACCTGAAAATGCTGAAGCAACTGGCACTGGTGCTGCTCCTCTGCGGCGTGGCCCTCGCCGAAGAGAGCTACAATGGGTGAGTTTATCAAAGGAGCAGAAGGATCGGGAGGCATAATAAATTTAATTATATCGTGCAGCTACAAGATCTACGATGTGATGGCTAACAAGCCCTTGGAGAAGCAGCTGCTGTTGCGCTTGTCCCTGAACCCGATCTACGATTTCTTTGATCTGCCCCGCGCCCTGGACGCCAACACCCGCGTTATGGTGGGCCCGGAGGATCAGGAAAGCTTCGAGCTTCTGTTGGAGAAATACAACGTGGCTTTCGATGTGGTGGATTCCAATCTGGGCGCGTCCCTGAACCGGACGAATGCGCAGAACCAGAAGCAGCGACAGCGCTCCACTGGACGCAGCATCTCCTTCACCGCCTTCCATCGCCATGCCGAGATCAATGCCTATCTGGATGAGCTGGCCGCCGCCTATCCCAGCCGCGTTAAGGTCGCAGTTGCTGGCAAGTCGTACGAGAACCGAGACATCAAGACCATCACGATCAGCAACGGCGATGGCAGGACCGGCAAGAAAGTGATCTTCCTGGATGCCGGCATCCATGCCCGCGAGTGGATTGCCCATGCCGGAGCTTTGTATGTCATCCATCAGCTGGTTGAGAACTTCACCGCCAACTCGGATCTGCTCAAGGACTTTGACTGGGTCATCCTGCCCGTGGTGAATCCCGATGGCTATGAGTACACCCACACGACCTCTCGCCTGTGGCGCAAGACCCGCAAGCCGGTCAGCTCCTCCTGCTATGGCACCGATGCCAACCGCAACTTTGACTTCCACTGGGGTGAGGTGGGTGCCTCCAGCTACTCCTGCTCCGATACCTTCAAGGGCGAGACCGCCTTCTCCGAGCCGGAGACGCAGATACTCCGCGATCTTGTCTTGGGTCTGACCGGACGCGGCAAGTTCTACCTGACGCTGCACTCGTATGGCAACTACCTGCTGTACCCCTGGGGATGGACCTCGTGAGTAGTTTTCTTTTCATTTTAACTTTACATATATTTCATCCATTACTGCATTACGTAATTGTTAATGGAGATTATTCACCCGTAATGCTCGTTGCAACTACTTTAAGTAGTTTCAAAGTTATATTTTAGTTTGGTTTATTTTTTGATTTTCTTAATTGGTTTAATTCAAATTATTCTACATTAGTTGAACTTTTAATTGCTATTTTAAAAACTTGAAACACTTTTTTACCTTTTAAATTTTACTAAATTGACTAAGTTTCTAAAGGGGTGTAATATATTTGCACCTATTCTTTCCTCTTTTATAACCAAATTCAAGTGAAAACCTAACTTTAAATTAAAGAAAGTTGGAAATATATTTTAGGTATTATTTTTTTATATTTAAATATCTATCTTTATATATATATTTCTATCTACCTATTGTAAATATTTAACCGGTTCCATAATCAATTTAACTCATTTAATCCTTTTTATCATATCATCTCTCTTCTCTTTCAAGTTCCTGTTATTTTTTTTGCACAATTTGTTTAAAATCATATTTTAAATATACAACTATAATCGATTTTTTTATCTTCCCCAGTGCCCTGCCCAGCACCTGGCGCGACATCGATGAGGTAGCCCAGGCTGGTGCCGCTGCCATCCAGAAAGCCACCGGAACCAAGTACACCGTGGGAAGCTCCACCAATGTCCTGTACGCGGCTGCCGGCGGCAGCGATGACTACGCCTTCGGTGTGGCCAATTTCCCCGTGTCCATCACCATGGAGCTGCCGGCTGGTGGCACCGGTTTCAACCCCAACACCAATCAGATCCTGGGCTTCGTGTCGGAGACCTGGCTGGGCATCCAGGCCATGGCCAAGGTGGTCGTGCAGAAGTACTAGGCGAGTGCAATAAACGCCAGCGATGATGATATTTTGTAATCTCCGGGTCTTCTTGCTAATTGGGAATTGGGAATTCTAGGCACGCGCGGGAACGGTACGATAGGAGCCCCTTTTGGGGAGGGGCCGTATCACTCGAGCCGTGGCATTGACACACTGGACTAATTGTGTGGAGCTCTCGGAACTCCTCCACTTCACTTCACTTTGGACTCTCTTCGGACTTATCGCGGTTTGTTAATTGGGTTCATCGAGTGTAGAGGAATTCAAGTGGCGGTCTAGATAATCGCAGTTTTTGAGAATTGTCTAAGTAGGTGACCTAGGTCTATTTTTAAGTTATTTAATGGTCAAACTATTATGATTAGGAAAGGTTAAAGGTTCATATCGAATCTTAATTTATGTGGATTCTATCAGGGTTGTTTTACAAAATATGGAAAGCATATTTAAGTATAAAAGTATACCTTAGTTACGGATAACTATCCAATAAACTGAGCTATCAGTAATGGCGATAATTAACAGAAATTTAGTCGGAAAGATAAGACAACCAATGAGCACAATTAACTTTTATCAAGCTGGACAAACCACACAATAAACTCTCTTTATAGCGGCAAGATAATTCACAAATAACGATTTATTGATAGAATCAGGTTATAGCAATTCAGGCAAGTGGATACTTGGCCACCACTCTCCGGGCCATGGCAGCAATGCCCACCCAGGTCTCCTTGACCAAGTGATCAATGTCCGAGGCTGGTGGATCGAAACCGGTGCCGCCAGGTGGCAGTTCCATGGTAAAGGATATGGGGAAACCCGCATTAAAAGCATAGTCATCACTGGCTCCGGCCGCCACATAGAGGACAAGGGTGGAGGATCCTATCACGTACTCAGTGCCGGTGGCCTCGAGTATGGCATCATAACCAGCCTTGGCCACCTCATGCAAGTCATCCACGGTCTCCGGGAGATCTCTGGAATGGAGAAGCTAATAAAGCAAGAACTTCATAATATAATTTTCAAACACTGACTCGCTCCATCCCCAAGGATATAAAATGTACGGTCCATAAGAGTGCAGGGTTAGATACATCTTTCCCCGGTCCGCATAGCTGTGAATGAGATCTGCCACCACAAGAGCCTCCGGCTCGGAGAAGGCCTTCGATCCGGCATAGGTATTATCGCAGGGATTCTCGGAGGCACCCTCCTCGTTCCAGTGGAAATCAAAGTTTCTGTTGGGATCGGTGCCGATGCAAGTGTCGCTGCTCGGTTTCCGGGTCTTCCGCCACATGCGCGTGTCCGTCGACAGCTGGGTGTATTCATAGCCATCGGGATTCACCACGGGCAGGATGACCCAATCGTAGTCCTTCAGCAAATCGGCATTCTCCTCGAGATTCTCCACAAGTTGACCGATCAAGTAGACCACAGCCGCCGGAGAGATCCATTCGCGAGCATGGAAGCCGCCGTCCACGAGAATCACGTTCTTGTTCCGCCTGCCATCGCCATTGGTTATGGTGACGGTCTTCATCAGGCGCTTCTCGTAGCTCTTGCCCACCGTTTTCACGAAAACCCGACGTGGATACTCCTTGGCCAGGTCCTCGATGAACTGATTGATCTCGCCGTGGGTGTAGTAACGCTCCGTGCCCAGTTTTCCATTGTAGGGAAACCAATTTCGCAGCATGCGATCCGTGTCAAACTGCCGGCTCAGTGTTAGACCCACATTTCGGTTTACAATCTCGTAGTTCACATTGTGCTCATCCATCAGCTTCACGAAATTCACCTGCTCCTGGGGATGGACCATCACTCTAGCCGGGTGACCGCTTGATGCGGAAATCACCTCGTAAAACGAGTCATTTTTGGCCCACTCGGAAAAGGCGAACTGCAGAGCCGATGACCGAGCTTTCGAGGTCACGGAGTAAATCTTGTACCTAATTAATTTAAGATATTTGTCAAATATGCATTTTTTTACTATCTTCATATCCTACCCCTCGTATTTGTTGACTTCTTGTAGTCCTGCGGACAGGCTCAGGCAACTTAGAGCCAGCAAAAGCAACCAGACTTGCATCTCTCCACGTTGACAGCTCTCCGGGAAATAAAAATTCCTCCCCAGCTAGCTAACATTACTGATTCGTTATCAACAAATCAAACAAAGTTGTAAAATCAAGAGAAATCGATCGTAGATTGATTGCCGACAATCAAAATAACAAACCCTTATCAGCCGCGTTCTCAATTACGCTTTCTAAAATTTTATTAGAAAAGGGGAATCTACGTTAAGTGATTTCAATTCAATTTCAATTATAAGTTAGTGTTTTTAATAAATAAATAAATAAAACTATGAACATAGGGGTAAAGTTAATACTTAAATCTTAGAGCCAAGGTAGGTAAAGTTCTTCAATTAAATGTAATAATTAATTATCAGAGTTGAACTGACTGCTGTGTCTTTTAAAGACACTTTTTTTGATCCCAGAAAAAATTCTTTTTAGATTATTTAAAGCCTAGAAAGTCAGATCTCTGAAAGCTGAAAAGGAGCATAGTTTATATACACAACCCTTTCAATTTCACCGGGAACTCAGTATTTAATTCCAACCATAAATCAGGTATTCATAAATTTTGCATTCAGACAGATAAATTCAAGGATGTAAAAACAGATTTCCCGTTTATATTTTCTGACAAAACTTTTTATTTCCCAATTGTTACTAATCCTTTAATGATGGTATACGCTAGGGTTTCACTGTTCGACTTGGTTTATAATCAGGAACAAGTTGGTCTCTACCTGGGGCACGCCGGCCTGGGGCACGCCGGCCTGGGGCACGCTGGCCTGGGGCACGCTGGCTTGGGGCAAGCCGGCTTAGGGCACGGCTTGGGGCACGGCGGCAAACACTTCGGTTTGGGACACGGGGGTATACAGCTCGGTTTAGGGCACTGAGGAGCCACACTTTTCGGTTTGGACGCCCTTTTCGCTCTGGACTTGGAGCAACTCTGTCGCTTGGCCGGCTTTGGTTTGCGGCACTTTGGCTTGGCCCGACTGCGCTTCATGGGACACGCCTTCTTAGGCTTCGACTTCTTTGGCTTGGCGCAAGCCTTTTTGGGTCTGGGGCATATTCCATCTTGGGCGGTGCCTTGTCCGGCGAATGCCTTTTGGAAAGAGAATCCTAGTTAATTAAGGACTTCAAGGGAATGGGGTTCAACTTACAGAAGAGAATATTCCCCGCTCACGTTCGGGCATATTGCCCCAGTAACGCGCCGCAGCTGCCGATACTCTCGTTGTGTAATTCTCGAGGAAATTGTAAAAGCCATTGGCATTGTCGCGAGCAGTGAAACTACCCTCACCATCAAATGAATTCAAGGTATTCATAATTTTTTCAACTTGCCTATAAGCGTACAAATTTTACCTAAAAATACAATGAAATCGAAATTTGGCTAAAAATTTGTATCTGTAGAAATTGTAGTGCTCCGATTGGGTTTACGATTTAGACTGAATGTATAGCAGAGCGGCAGTACAAAGGGTAGATTTTGGTTTGAAGGAAGTGCCGGAGAGTGCTTGATTGGCTTAATTTTTAATATGTATTCGGAAAACCAGAAATGTGTTAATTTTTTTTAAGGTAAATACTATAAATTCCTAATACATCTCAAGGAGCTTCTCGGCCATGGCACGGATACCGATCCAGGTCTCCGTGACGAACTCATCGATGCGGGTGACTGGGGGATTGAAACCAAAGCTGCCAGCTCCAGGCAGCTCCATGGTGATGGACACATTGAATCCAGCATAGTAACCATAATCATCACTGGCACCAGCAGCAATGTAAAGGACATTGGTCGAGGATCCATATTTGTAGACGGTACCAGTGGCGTTCTCAATGGCCTCGGCTCCAGAGCGGGCAACAGCATCCAGATCTTCCCAATTGTCAGGAAGATCGCTAAAAGAATAATCGAGATTTTATAATAATAATATCAATGAATAAAAATTAACTTAATGAGAATACTTACGAAGTCCAGCCCCAAGGATACAACAGATAGTTGCCATAAGAGTGGATGGTAAGGTACATAATGCCCCGATCCGCCAGCGAGTGCATCAGATCCCGCACCACAATCGTCTCGGGCTCAGAGAAGGCATAGGGACCAGCATAGGTGTCCGCACAGGGATTCGATGAGGCTCCCTCCTCGTTCCAGTGGAACGCAAAGTTTCGGTTGGGATCCGCTCCGTAGCAGGTCTGTCCGGCATATGTGTACGGTTGACGGGTCTTGCGCCACATGCGGGCAAGGGTTCCGGTCTGCGAGTGCTCATAGCCATCGGCATTGACCAGGGGCAGGATGACCCAGTCGTAGTCCTGCAGCAGATGGGCGTTCTGCTCGAACTGCTCCACCAGCTGATCAATGACATACAGAACCGCTGCCGGGGAAATCCATTCCCTGGCATGGAAGCCGCCATCCATGAAGATCACTTTCTTTCCAGCCTTACCGTCTCCATTGGTGATGGTAATGGTCTTCAGGACACGTTTTTCAAAGGACCACCCCACGGTTTTCACATAGACACGATGGGGAAACCGATTGGCCAAGTCATCGATATAGTTAATTATCTCCTCATGGGTGTAATAGCGCTCGGTGCTCAGGCGACCCTTGCCCGTGATGGGACTCAGGAACCGCTGCATCTGCCGCTGGGCAAACTCATCGGCAATGGAAGCGCCCAGGTTGGAGTTGATGACACTATTGGAGATCTGCTCGGACTCAATGAGTTGCTGGAACTGCTCCAGCTGTTCGGGGCTGACAATCACTCGGGAAGGATGTCCCAAGAGGCGGCTCTCGCTGAGGAAATCGAATCCTTCCAAGCTGAGTTGGTGCAGTAACTTGGCCTGGTCGATATTAGAGGGTGTTACCTCATAGATACGATAGCTAAAAAAAGTCGCAATTTTTTACTTAAGCAGAATCTCTTACCATATTTCCAGCTAGGATATATTTCTATTATTTATCCTTTCAACTTGTGAAGTTTTTCCCATTCAAAAACTTACCCCTCGTAGTCACGATCGGCGGCTACCAAAGCGGCGCCCAAGAGGAGCACTAGCAAGCCCAGGGAAAACTTCATCTTCGGTTAGACTAAGCAACCGCATGGCTTGGGCGAGCCACTTAAATAGCCACCAAAGTCACCCGGAGGCGTATGTAATCGCCAAATAGATCAATAAATAATAAAGCACTCCAAAAACTCCCGCACCGGTGACCCGCCAAATCAGAGCTGGCGCAATTTTCCAGTTAATGTCTCTTTATTTACAGCCCGATTATGGTAGATTACGCCGGGTACCGTCTTATCACCTCCACGGCCATGGCCCGCACGCCCACCCAGCTCTCCGTGACCAGGCCCTCGATGTGCGAGACCCAGGGATCGAAGCCCTGGAATCCCGCTGCCGGCAGCTCCATGGTCATCGCCACCGTGGCATTGGCCACTCCGAGAGCGAAGTCAGCCGTGTCGCCGGATGTCGGATACAGGACGTAGAAGGTGCTGCCCCAGCTATAGATTCCATTGGTGGAGTGAATGATGGCCATGGCGCCGGCCTCCGCCACCGACATCATGTCCTGGTAGTGATCCGGAAAGTCGCTAGAACAATGATTTATTTTATTATTAAGTAAGAATATGAAACTTTGTATAAGTAATTACTAACTTGTAACCTTTTGCAGATAATTTTAATGAGGATTTACCAAACGTATTGCAAATGTTGGTAGATTAGCTAAATTGTGATGTGTTTTCTTAGAATTCCTAAATCATATATTCAGTTAATTCTTCTGTAATTGATAACTACATTATTTATACTACCCTCCCGTCTAAACGTTATCTAAACGCAATAAATTAAGAATTCTTCTTTGGAATCTTATAAGAAAAAATTCCCAGAATTAATTTAAACAATATCACTTTTTGGTACAAAAAATACTCACTATCTTTGAAAATATAACAAATATATAAGTTAATAATATTCTTGCAAGTCTTCAGCTAATAATCAATTTAAATTATCTTGTTACTCAATTAGACAAATCCATTAAGAGAGGTATTTCTTAATTAAAGAAACTCTTCAAAATAAGAAGCTTTCTGTTTTGCATAACCACGTAAGCGCTGAAACCCTTTATAAGGCGCTGTCCCTTCTCGTAATGTCAACAAAATGTATCCATTCCTTTTCTTAGTCGCCTCTATTCTCAGTGGATCCTTGGCGATCCCAGCAAGGCCGGGACCAGCTTATCAGACAAATGACTATTACACCGTAGACGGAATCGAGCAGTATCTTAAAGGTCTGGCCAGGAGATATAGTGACCGAGTTACTCTAAAGGAAATCGGAAGGTCCTACGAAAACAGGAGCCTAACCACCATCACCATCACCAATGGAGATGGACGTTCGGGAAAGAAAGCAATCTTCATCGATGCAGGCATCCATGGCAGGGAATGGCTCACTCACACCACGGCCTTGAATGTTATCAATCAGTTGGTGGTCAACTTCGAAAAGAACAAGGAACTCCTTCAGGACTACGACTGGATCGTCCTTCCTCTGGTTAATCCAGATGGATACCATTATTCCCGATCTAAAGACAACTCATGGCGCAAGAATCGCAGGCCCAGCAGCGAAGATTGCATCGGCACTGACCTTAATCGGAATTTCGAAACTGGATGGGGTTTAGGAAGAGTTAGCAATGACCCGTGTGAGGAAATATATATGGGTTCTGGACCTTTTACAGAGCCTGAATCTATTGCAGTGCAAAGACAACTCCATGAACTTGCGGACGCTGGACGGGGTATGATGTATATATCATTTCATTCAGCTATTAGTTCAATTCTATACCCTTGGTCGTATGACATGTAAGTTCATAGAAATGAATTGTTTTGTTGCTTTTAATATATTCATATATATTTCATATTTTTAGGATAAAAGCCAACAACTCCGCCGAGCACAAAAAAGTGGCCACTGCTGGACAAAGAGCCATAGCCGAAGCCTTTTCATCAGTTTTAAAGGTGCAACCATCATATGCTTTGTATCCTGCCGGTGGCACTTCAAGTGACTACGCTTACGACATAGGATTTAACCTTTCCTACACTTGGGAACTTCAGGAAAAGAGAAATGGAAACTTCTTTGGGTTCCATCCTCCCAAGGAACTTATTAGAGAACTCGTTAATGAAACTTGGATTGGTGTTCGCGCTATGGGAGTAAAAGTTGCTGAATTATTTAAAAGCAACAAGTAAACTCTGAACTTAAATGTTTTTTAAAACACATAATTTTTTTAGCAACAGTAAAGCAAATAAAAAGTCTTTTAGGACAATAAACTTACTCGGTATAGCCCCAAGGCAGTAGGAAGTAGTTTCCGTAGGAGTGAAGTGATAGGTACCAGGTAAGCCTGTCGCTATAATGAAGCAGGACATCTCGCAGGACCTGCGACTCTGGCTGATCGAAGGGCCGCTCGCCCCTGTAAATATTCTCGCATGGATCCGGCGAAGATCCCTTGTCGTGTCCCCACTCGTAGCCAAAGTTCCTGTTCAAATCCGTGCCCACGCAGTCCGGATTGCTGGTGGGACGACGGGTCTTCCGCCAGTATCGCGAGTCCGTATGCGAGTACTCATAGCCATCCGCATTGACCACCGGCACGATGACCCAGTCGAAGTCCTCTAAGAGCTCCTGGTTCTCCACGTAGTTATCCAACAGCTGCTGGATGATGTAGAGGGCCATCGAGGGCGAGATCCACTCCCGGGCATGAACAGTGCCATCGACCAGGATCACGGGCTTGTTGCGCCTTCCATCGCCGTTGGTGATGGTCAGAACCTTCAGGGGTCGCCTCTCGTAGCTCCAGCCGAACTGCTTCACCTGAGCTCTCTTCGGGAACCGGTCGGGCAGAGTGTCCAGGTAATCATTGATTTCCGAGTGAGTGTAAAAGGCAGCCAGGACATCAAGATGGGGCATCTGAATCCTCTGCTTTCTCTTCAGATTATCCGCTCTCTGCGCCTGCACCAAGGGTGCTAAGTCATCTATCACCACTCGGTGTTTCACTCCATAGCCTTCAAGAATCCTAACCAAATCATCGCCTTCTCCAGGAGGAACTATTACCTTCAGGGCGTTAGTTACACTTCCGTTTCTACTTGAAGGCAGAAAATCCCAAAGCGGTTTCTCCTTAGACAACTTCCTTAAAAGACTCTCCTGTTCATCTTGAGGCGACTGCAGCTCAAACACCTTGTAATCCTTGTAGTCCTGCCAAGCGAAAATAAGCATTGGCTGCACCAGCATAAGAATTAGGCAACGCGCAACTAATGAACTCATATTTCCCCGAATGTCCGATATCGACTGGACTAAGGCAGCTGCCCGATCTGATAGCCTTACCAAAGTTTATCACTTTATTGGAGACGCTGCCGCCTACTTACGATATCAAAATCGACTTTATTTATATGCTTCCGTTTATGGTACAGACTAACTAAGTAGTTTTGCCAGGGTTGAAGTAATGTCTTCAAAATAAACTAGTTCTTAGCAACAATATAATATTATAATAATATTAAATAATAAAATTAACGAAAAATCTTACGCATACTGCTAGTCTTTATTCTCACTAGTTACGTAAGGGACCAATCACAGTGATATATGTTGTCAGCATTCTTGCAAGCCTTGAGCTATAGACCCATCTAAATAATCTTGCAGTTGCAACAAAGTCAAACTAAACCATTAAAAAGGGTATTTTTAATTAAAAAATATCTTCGAAATATTGAGCTTTGTACTTTCACCATGTAAGTGCTGAAACACTTTATAAAGCTCTGTCCCTTCTCGTAATGTCAACAAAATGTATTCATTGCTGTTCTTAGTCGCCTCCCTTCTAAGTGGATCCTTGGCGATCCCAGCAAGGCCGGGACCAGCTTATCAGACAAATGACTATTACACCGTAGACGGAATCGAGCAGTATCTCAAGGGTCTGGCCAGGAGCTATAGTGACCGAGTTACTCTGAAGGAAATCGGAAGGTCCTACGAAAACAGGAGCCTCACCACCATCACAATCAGCAATGGAGATGGACGTTCGGGAAAGAAGGTAATCTTCATCGATGCAGGCATTCATGGCAGGGAATGGCTTGCTCACACCACGGCCCTGAACATTATCAATGAGCTGGTGGTGAACTTCGAAATGAACAAGAAACTCCTGCAGGACTATGACTGGATCGTCCTTCCTCTGGTTAATCCAGATGGATACCATTATTCCCGGTCTAAAGACAAATTTTGGCGCAAGAATCGAAGGCCCAGCAGCAAGAATTGCATTGGCACTGACCTTAATCGAAATTTTAAAACTGGATGGGGCTTAGGAAAAGTTATCAAGGACCCGTGCTTTGATGTTTATATTGGTTCTGGGCCTTTTACAGAGCCTGAATCTAGGGCAGTGCAAAGAGTGCTTCAAAAACTTGCGGATGCTAAACGGGGAATTATGTATATATCGTTTCATTCAGCTATTGGTTCAATTATGTACCCATTTGGATATAAGAAGTAAGTTTATAGACTTATTTTCTATATCGCTTCTAACAATGTTATATTTTAGCAAAAAGCCCTCGAACTTCAAGGAGCACAAAAAAGTGGCCACTGCTGGCCAAAGAGCCATAGCCAAAGCCTTTTCATCAGGTTATAAGGTGGAACCAGCACATAGTTTGTATGTTGCAGGGGGCAGTTCAATGGACTATGCTTACAGAATTGGATTTCACCTGTCCTATACTTGGGAACTTCCGAACGAGAGAAACGGAACCTTTTTTATATTCCATCCTCCCAAGAAATTCATTAATGAACTGGTAAATGAATCTTGGATTGTGGTCCGCGCTATGGGAGCAAAAGTTGCAAAATTATTTAAAAATTAATTTAAATCTAAACCCCAAATGTTCTTAAGAATGCAATGCATTAGCAAATAGTAGAATTCGATTAATCAAATTTCAGAAACTTTTCAATATTCATCGCTTTAATGCTTAACAACGAGGTCACTAATTAGTTTAAGGTTAACAAACAATAAATTCAATCGTTTAAATAGCTTAATAGAGGCTGACGTGCCGGATGAACTCGACGAAGCCGGCAAACGTCTCCTTGCAGACGTGGACAATGTCGTGGGCGGGCACGTGGAACTCGTCGCCGGGCAGCTCCAGCGTGTAGGACAGGGGAATTCCCAGGTTGCCGTAGGCGAAGTCATCCAAGCTGCCGGAGGCCTCGTACAGGATCGAAGCGGAGGTGCCGATGGTGTAGCGGGTGCCGCGGTATTTGCCGATCTGGTTGGCGGCCCTCAGAGCCACCGAGCGCAGAGTTCCCACCGTTGGAGGTACTGTGTTTCTGCAGAGCGAGAAAAAAACATTACAAATTAATAAACTAATTTTAAATATTATGAGAGTTATTTTTGTATCAATTTTGTATTTGATTTTAGAGTTATTTTATTAGGAATAAGAATGTTCTTTTGTTTGTTACTTTTTGTGGTTATTTTCACAGATCACAGAATCACTGTTTTTTTTCCACTGTATAAAAAACGAGAGTGGGCAGCGAATTAAATGGATGCAGTGGCAGAAATATTCTGGCTTAATTGCTTTTAGCAAATAATTGAAAAGTAAATTGAATTTTTTTTCCGGGCATCCCCGCTGGCTGGCCCGCAGATGGGGTTTTCGGGTTTTCGGACATGAAACATGGAAATCTCATACTCGCATCCATACTCACTTCGCATAGCCGTAGGGATAAAAAATGAATTTGCCAAATGAATGAACATCCAGGCTGAGTTTCACACGATGCCGATTGAATTCCAGATACCGCACCACGGCGGAGGTTTCCGGCTCCGAGTTCGGCGCCGTTCCTGAGTAAACCTCCGAGCAGAGCTATCGTTGATTTTGTTTTTGTTTTATTTTTATGGAAAAGAAAGCCAGGATTACAGCGCGACTCAATGGCGAAGGTCAATGTCATGGGCTTACGTTCTGACTGGCACCCTGGTAGTTCCAATGGTTGCCAAAGTTTCGGTTGATGTCCACGCCGGTGCAGGCGTGACCGGCGTAACGGTGACGGTTCTTGCGCCAGAAACGATCCTAAAAGTACACCAAAATTGAGAAGAAAATGTAGAAAATATTTAAGTGATAAATATTTATATATGTATAGTGGATATTATACCAATTTTCATTGCTGTTTTGATATATTCTTTTACTTAAATGTTTTATGAACTTGTATATAAATATACAAAAATACAACACTGGATTGTTTCTTACATTCTAGCTTCTAGGAACTAGATACTATTGTTTTCAAAACTCAAGTAAAAGACTGCATATGTTTTATGACAATTATAATTTTGACTATAAATGAAATTTTGATTAAAAATTCATATATATCTACCAAATTGATGTATACTTAACATTAAGTAGAAATATTTGAATTATTAATCAATTTATAGTCCAAGAAAATAACAAAGTAAATTAATATCTTAAGGAAACACTTTGGGCATTTATTAGTTCATTTCATCTGGGATACCCTGTACTAAAATATATTTTGACTAAAATAAATGGGTTCCATTAAGTGTTTTTAAGATATTCTTTGATGTATAAGTGCTTAAACATATGTATAAACATAATAAACATTAAAAACAATGAGCAAAAGAAACGTTACTGTGCTATATCTATGTTAAATATACATTAGTCATTAAAGAATATTTTAAACATGGAAACAAATCTAAAAGCCTTTGGTTTGTGGTAAGATACCTTAATTATATTTATAAAAGTAATTTTTTAAATATTTTTCCCAGACTTACCGTCGTATGAGTGTATTCATAACCATCAGGATTAACGAGCGGCACCAGGAATACCTCCACATCCTGCAATACTCGCTGGAAGGCGCGCAGGTTGCTCAGGAGCTCGTAGGCCAGATACAAGACCGTCTGTGTGGTGATCCACTCTCGTCCGTGGGCCGCTGCCTGGATGTAGGCCACTCGTCGGTGACGCTAAAAAATATAGAAAATACAAAAAAGATTTGTATACTTTTTTATATAAATCGAAGCTGAGACACCCAGAGAGTAAGGAAAACTTCCTGGATAAATAATATAAAAAATGTTATAAATCTTACCACCCGGCTGTTCAGCGAAATGGAGAGCGCTGCAACATGGCGACCCTCGTTGGAGTGGCCCAGGGACTCATAGCGGCAGTACTGCGGATACCTGGCGGCCAGACCGCTCATGAAGCTGAGCACCTCATGGTAGCGCGGATAGTGCGAGAAGAAGCCGCGAGCCTGGCGACGCGACCGGCGACGTGGTTGCTCTGCCTCACCGCAATCCTCCTGCTGGCACTCCTCGTACTCCTCCTCGGCGAAGGAGCTGTTTGCCTGCAGGGCGGCCATCAGTTCCATGAGAGGCTGCATCTGATAGCTGACACCCAGGTTGGAGAGGCGGCTCTCAAACTGCGCCTTCCGCCTGGGGCTCACCGTCAGCACGGAGGAGTTGCGGGTCAGCAGCCAGAAATCCAGCTCGGCGTCATTTGTCTGAAGATCTACCATGTAACGGAAGGCATCCTCATCTCCATGCTGCACGGTGTATTTTGTGTAGCTAGAATAAGCATTTATTTTATATTATTTAAAGTAATGTTAAATAAATAACATAAAAATAAATTAACTTCATAAAAAACTATCTAGTATCTGACCCTTGTATAATCTTGTACCTATCACTTCATGTATCTTCTTTCAGATTTATTTTCAGTTCATAGTGTATTTAATCTTTAATCGTTAATCTGAAGAATCAATATTAATGGAGGTGCGGATAAAGATGTGTAAAAACTTTGATAAAAAAACAAACAAGCTATAAGCCATATTTAGTATGTCAAGGTTGGGCAATCTATTGTTTATTTTCTTTAATATAAGTGTTAATTAATTCATTGTTGAGATAACATACGGTTTTCCAACTAAACATATATATTGGCAAAAATTTCATTAATTCAACAAGACAAACATTTTTGACACTTTTGGCTAGTCCTTCTAATAAGTTAATTTTAATCAGTGGAACCGAGGGTGTGATGTGCTTATTAGCCGTTCGCAATTAGCCGATAGATAATAATAATTTAGTCTATGTAGAGCCGGGAAATCCCGATGATGATTGCTCCACATGTCTCAAACTAATTGGACAACAAATTAATTTATGGCTCGCCCTCGCCCGGCGTCAAAATGAGTTGTTGATTCATAAATTTATGCAAAGCGGTGGCTGGCTGGCTCTTTGCCGTTTGTTGGCTCTTTGCCACCTCGCTCGGATCGGTGGCCAATTTATCATCTCGTAAAATTCCACAACGGCAAGCACACAAGCACACGAAATACAAGAAATAATGAAGCAACAAGCGATGCCAGCGAGTATCTGCCTAAAGTCTATGTATTTATCTGGCGTTTTGTGGGTGGTGGAGAGGGGGTACACTGAGGGAAAATGTACTAGACAACAATATCTGTAATCATTTTTATCAAATAACCTGATAGAAATATTATAATTTATTGCCATAAACCAATAACACTTTTTAGCTTAACTTTGTTATGATGTTTAGGAATGCAATGGTGAAAAATGTATATTTTATAATCTCTACAAGTAAAGATTTATTAAATTTACAATACTTGAAACATTTAGACAGACTGGAAAAACAATATATTTTTATATAAATTATATAAAAAATATTATTCTCCGCTTTGGAAGTAGGATTGAAATCGAGAATAAAAATCCTGTACACATTGCATATTGAAAATATATTAGAAAATTATTGTTTGATATCACGAGCTTTAAAATTTTGAAAAATAGTGCATTTAACAATATATAACACCGAAAGATCTAAAAATATAGAAAACAGGGTGTGTAACTTAGTTCTCATATTTAGAATAATATATTTTATAGCCACTTTATTGGGACAATTAAAGAACGTTTAATTAAATTAATTTAATGTAATTTTAAATTTAATTATTCAGTCAAATTTTTGATTTAAGGCCTTAGTTCAACTTGATAAAAATCAATAGTTTATTGTGATGATTTACTTAAATTATAAATTTCAGATAAAATATCTACTTATTGTACATAAGTAAATCGTCGCAATAAACTATCGATTTTTAGGAAAGTTGAAAAACTAAAAAGTAAATGGCGATTTATATAAGTACAAATATGTTTATATATCTTTTTATACTATATCTTATGAAAGTATAACTCCAACTCTTTTTCCCCAGTGCATTCGCTATTGTATCTGAAGACAAAGGCGCCAGCTAAAAGCTAATCACGTGTGGCAGCCAACGGCATCCAATGATAATTTAATTAAGCGCCCCCCCGCCGTCCGCCGAATTGGAATAACCGGCGCGGCGGGGCACATTTTTCATATCTTTACATAAAGATATGGTTTATAATTTTCCCAACACATTTTTAGGCAAATCAGGGGCCATTGTCCATCAAATGCCACCGGCCTTGTGGAAATGCATAACTCGCTGGGCTCTTTGCATGCTTAAAATTATACATTTCTTATATTTTCGAACTTGAAAAGCTTGGGTGGTGATGCAACCACCGCAGCACCGCTGGACCAGCAGCCATGATCGGAAGGAAGCTGGCAATTGATAGACGGACGGAATTCCAGCCTTTGGCTCGGAAATTCTGCCCTCAGCCACCGCAAAGCCCTCATCCATCACTCATACGCCACATGGGCCGCCGTGACAGACGAGAGGAGATGTTATGGCTCGAGGGCAGCGGCTTGTTTGGCAAACATTTCGCACTGCCATTCCTCCTCGACAATCACAAAATGCGAGAATTATCAGCGGAATTGTTGGGTTGTGTTGTGTTTTGTTGTGTTTCGTGGCGTTCAACTGTTGGCCGTTGACCAAAGCGACAAAACGTTTAGCGCCGCTTATTATGTATTATGACAACTTCTAATCACGGCCAATGGCCATGGGCACGGTTAAGGGCAATATTTGTGGCGTTAAAATGTGAACAAACTTCTTAGTTAAATATTATATAAAAATATAGAAGCAAAATACATTATAAAATCTCAAACAAACTATCATTAAAATATCAAAATATATTTAAAATGAATTAAAATAGCAAGAATGAATTTTCTTAAGTTTAAAATCGATTAAAAATGATCTTAATGCAATAAGTTTAACACTTTGAGTAGTATATTTAAATTATAATAGGCGGCAACTTTCTCAGGGAAGTAAAAGAATATATTTTTTTTTATCAACAACATTTTTTAACTTATTTTAATTGTGTGATTTTTGCGACCTTTATTGTGTTTTATGATTGTGCTGAACATTGTTTGCACAATCAGTTTCACTTTAATCACGGAAGCTTTTTAATAAACTCACGTTTTCTATGTATTTTAGTTTATTATTTATTCAAAGAAATGTAATTTAAATATATAAAGGCTCTCTGAATCTCATACATTTTTTTAGTATAAGGAACCATATTTAAATAATCTCAGAAAATTTAATAATATGAAAAATCTACCTATATAATAATTTCTAAAATTATTATTATTAAATTATTTAAACAATTAAATTTCCTACTCTAGTTACTCTAGTAGAATATTTCAAAGTTTCCTTTTTTTTATACACACAAAAAACACTATAGAAAATGCTACCATTGCTTCGAAAATTTTACGATTGGTTTTGCGATGTTTTTGGCTTCTTTTGGCTGGCCTCCTTGGTGGCGATACCCTATCTGAGCCATCGCTCCAGGCAGGATGACTTCAACTTGGTGGATATGAGCATAATGTACCTAGCCATATTTATAGGAGCCTTTGGATTGCTCAAAGAAGATTTACATGGAAGAGCCCAGCCAGGACGACGAGTACCGCAGGGAGGACGAGTTGAGTAATTGACCTAAGCTGACATCGTGGCCCTGATTATCATGAAACCAGTTTTATAACTAGAGACTCACTCCCCCCAAAAAAACAGAAATTCAATTAATGCGAAACACCTGATTGATGTGTACGACACAAGCATTATCTTTTTTGCTGCTGCTGCTGGTGCTGCTAGTGCTTTTTCGGTAACGCTGTAAATTATAATTAATGCGAGTAGCCGCTGCTGATGATGATGATTACCCTTCGTAGCCGGCCAGGTTGTTACCGAGGCCGAAGTCCGCCAGTCCGAGGAGGCAGAGCGCCAAGCTGCACACGATTCCCTGCCACATTTTCGCCATGTACTATATATTCGCTATGCTGTCTACACTTAATTCACTTCCACGATCTGCCCAATTATGTATTAATATATGCAGTTGCAGTTTGCAGTTGCAGTTGCATGGACAAGCACACGATTTTTGTATTGCACTTTTGTCTTGTGTTATTTGTGTATTGTTTGCGCGCTGCACTTGCACTTGAGCCACCTGATTATGCAAGTGTCTGTGATTGAATAGTTAGTTTGTTAGTTAGTTTGTTATTGGCAAACAGTAGACGCTCAGCGGACGCGATCCGTGCGTTCCATCTCCGGTCCGGCGGAAGACTGACGGGCGGTTCGAAAAGCGGCCAAGAAAGAAGACGAGAGGCTGGCCAAAAAGCACACAGACCGAAAAAATGGTCTCGGATCTCGCGGAGTTGATTGCTTAGAAAAGTGAGTGTCAAGGTCGGGCTTGCGACCAGTTTTATTTTCGGTGCCTGGGTTCCGAAGATATTTATGCGAGCGAGCGCGTCACGAGACGAGTTGCGGGAAGCCTTTTAGCCAATTGATCGCGGCACGCGTCGGGTCTAAATTTATATAATCGATTTTTACGGCTTAGAACTTCTTGATTATCTTTGAATAATTTATTCACCGGCTTAATGCCCTTTAATTTGTACTTTTTCTTTTTTTCTCCGTGTTTGCTTATAAGTCTTGATTGTTTTTTTTCGAATATCGAAAACTAGTTTCCTCAAATTTGATCACTTTTTCGGCCGAAACAATTTGTTCTGTGGATTCTGCATCCGCATGTCGCGGTTCGTGAATCGATTCTGAAGCCGTCGCTTGTTTATTTTCTGGTTTTTATAGAGGAACTCGTATTACTGCTAAGGTTTTTATGCTTTCGGCTTCCTAATGTCATGATGATGAGTGTTCTGTGTGCCGTGTGCGGTTCGATTTGAAAGTTCAAGATGTATCGTTCCTTTCGGAGCACTGAACTTTCGATTTTTTGGCCAAAAACGGACAAGGTCAGGCCATAGCCGGAAGTCGGGAGCACTTCATTACAGTTACCATCATCTAAATACGCATTTATTGAGTTCATTAATTCGTCAAGAGATCACCACCAGAAGCCAGGTCACTCAACGCCAAAAAAGATCATCAAACCATCAGCAGCATCTTCATCATCATCACCATCGAGCCCCTTCAGATCGCCGTTGATATTTATATTCGATCGCTTGACTTTGCTTTCGGTTCGCTTCGTTTTCGGTCCGCTTTTGTGTGTAATTATGACACTTGGCCATAGCTTTGGGCACTTCCGGATCGCATCGGATCGATCGGAGCTGCAGTTTACCAAAGAGTCTTGGAAAAAAGTTGGAGCAAATGAGCAGATGAACAAATAAGCCGCCGCCGCCGCCAGTGCTGTCACTCGCATATTTCCGGCAGAACTAGTTTGTATGAAATAATTTACATTTTAAATTCATGCCACTTAATGACTTGGCCTGGGCTTAATGCCAAGTTCTAAATCATTTTAGTATACTTATTAGCCAGGTCCAGACACCATCATCAGGCCAAAAGGGCATTCAACTTTTCCAGCACGCGGCCACAGTCGCAAATCAAATTTATTCGCTATCTGCGCTCTGCGATCGCATTAGCTCAAAGGCTTATATAAAGTCGCATAAGGAAAGATCTATTTCGTGTTGGTATTGTTCAGCCCAAGGCATGGTTTGTATAAATGGTTATTGTCTCGACTTCTGCGGGATGATTTGCATCTGAAAACCCATTGGTGACAATAAATGCGTTTGGCCTTAACCATGAACATGAAATCTTTGATCTCTTGTATGGGAACGGAACTGCGGAATACACAGAGATATAAGTAAATATAAATATATAATTTATAAACAAGTTGTATCTTAAAAGACATCACTGTTATGCCTTTGTTAAATTTACACATTTATTAAGAAAGTTATATTAAATTTAGATCTAAAAATAAATTATTATAGATAAATATTTCTGTTAAGAATAAACTGAAAAGATGGGGTACATGGAATATACGGATATGTTGTTGGCAGTAAGCTAAATATATTTAGGATCAAAAGTACCTAGATATGACAAATATTATAGCTTTTATTGTTTTCAAATAACATATTTATATATAATATTTAGGATTTAGTAGATTTATTAGTTTATGTTTATTAAAAAGATAATAAAACTCTTATATTCTTGCTTGAAGATACTTCAAGATTTTATAGTTTATTTTTATTTACAATATTTGTACCACTTAAACGCAGTAATTTCTTCGTGTGCATATGATTTCTTAATATATATTCTTAATAGACTGTTTATTAGCCCAAAGGAGTGTGGGATCTTGTTGCGCTCGCACAGTAATCAAAGTAATCAGAATATTGCCTCACAAACTATGCCAAATTGAACAAAGTTAAATTGCCCTGCCACATGACAAAATATATAGGGGATTGTTGGGGCAGGTCCAGGCCAAACTTTCCCAGCTATACGAATTCGTTTTGAGCATAATTGTTCCGAATTTTGTTAATTCGTAAACAGTTTTATGTTACATTACATTTCGTCATCGCAACTCGAACGAAAGGCAGGAGACAGCCGTCAGGCAGAAACAACAACAGAAAAAACAAATTCCCTGAATCCAACAAAGTTTGGCCCTTTATATTCGCCAACATGCTAATGACATAATGTGCATACTTCAGAAGGGTTCCCCAAAAACCTCTCTTTTCCCTAAGTTAAAAAAAAAATGCAGCCAACCGACTGACTTACTGACTGGGAAAGGCTTCACTTGCCCAGGGACTTTGCGTGTTGAAGTCGTGTAACACTAAAAGAAAATAACGGAAAATGCTTCTGAATAATATCAGGAAAGAAACGAATAAAATATATTCTGTAAGAATAATTACAGACTATTTTCATCTGAATTTACAACATAATTAAAATTAAGATTACTATATTGTGGGGTTTAATAAAGAGTAAGCTTTAATAATTTTTATGTAGATGTTTGAAAACTTTTATTTGCAAGCTTTTTATAATTAATAAATTGATATAAATCAGGCTTAAATTTGCTTTAAGATAAATTTAAGAAAGTTTTAAATAATAATAGTACTTTCAAAAATATATATTCGCTATTTCCCTTGAAACCTTATAAATTAAGGACAACCCCTTCCCAAAACTAATTTACCGCACTAGACAGCCCATTTTATAGTTTCACTGTGAAGGAGTATATATACATAAAGCGAGCTGGGAAAGGAGTAACAATGCATTATGTAGACATAGCTAGACGTAAATATATGGCAGTCACTGTGTCAGGAAGTTGACTAAAAGACCGTTAAATGAAAATCAACACGAACATGGTTCCCGTATAAATCAACTGGTTGCGTTTGCTCCCGCTCCACGCCATACATATTTATGCCAATTTATATGGATTCGGTTAAGGATTCCGTACAGCTGTATGAATTTTTGTGTGCCGCGCACTTTTGACTTTTGCGTTGACATGACATTTGCGGAGCAATAAAAAGATATATTACACTCGGCAACAAGTTGTCGCAAGTATCAATAGTTCTTTTTTATAATCATCATAAATCGACGCATTTGTTTGATCAGCCATAAGGAACATGAAATAAAGATAATGGTGATGAATGTAGTAATGATATGAAAGTATTTAAATAAGTAAACAATTGTGTTTAGATACTAAGTTCTAATTGTTGTAAAGAAAGATTTGGATTCAGTTTGATTTTGTATTTAAATTAAATTAAATTTATGATACTGTTTATTTTTTGGTAAGTTATTTTTATTTAAACCTTTAAAAATTTCATGTAGCTTAGTGTTTTCATAGGACAGATCCCCAAATGAACTTCGCTGTAAAACGCTTAACCGGAGTAGAAACAGGACTGCTCCTACTTCAGCCCAGCTACTGGCTGCACGCCAGCTCCCGGAGTCAGGGTCCTTGTTTATTTGCATTTGAAGGTGCCTGCGCTTTTGGACGCCCACGACGCTGGTGCTCCGGCTCCTGCTCCTGCTCCTTTTTACTGCTCCTGTTCCTGGTTTTGCTCTCCACAACGCCCACCAGTCAAGTTACCCAGACCCCGGACTGACATTTAGCATATTTGCGTTTTGTGGCAGCTGCAGCCCCGGCTGGGGGATTCCGAACCCGAATCCAAATCCAATTCCGCATTACATGCTACCGGGGCCCAACTTATTAAACGTTGTCGCTGTCCCATTTACCCACTGCGAACATTACACTGTAACCAAAAAAAAAACCATGTTGTTTTAATTTAAATTAATCATAAATTAAGAAATCTATTTTAAAAAAATAGAGTTCAATTTTGAGTTTTGATAATTAGTAAATTTAACTATAGAGCTTCTAAAATCGAAGAAAACTGTGGAAACAACCTGTTTGGATATTAAAATCACAAGATTTATGTTTTTTAGATAACTATTTGGGAATTATAGTGAGGTTTGTGAGTACATGATCATTGATTTCCAAAATGTATTGTTTTTTTTTTTTTTGACACATTCAACATAATTTTTAACTTGTTTAACTTCTTAACTTATTACATTAGCCATTTTATTAATAATTTTCTTTCAGTGCATAACCCGTAGCTGTTACAAGGGAAGTTGGAGTTTCAGTGGGAACCCGAGTTGTGCCATTTATGGGTACAAAACCCTGGCTGCCAATGGTTAAGGCCCGCACAATGGAAGACAATCCCAAGCAGCGCACACGGCTCGCTCTGCTCGTCGTGGAGAGACTGCACCTGAACATCAAGTGCCAGGTGAGATTCCCAGCAGGCCTGACCCCTGTCGGCCTCTACTGTCAAACGTATCCAAAGTGCCAGTTTCCATTTGGGTCTCTATATATAACAACAACCCATAAATTCTAGAGTAATAAGTATTTTTTGATAATTTTCCTTTTGCTGTTTTTTTCTGGTTTGGCCTACAACTGCTCTCCGCAATGTTGGGCACAAAATCCACACGCACCATCACAAAAAAGACGACGACGACGACGAAGAGCCAGAGTAGGGAAACCCCGATCACACCACTGCGACGGGTGATCTTCCCGCGACCGGACATCCTGCACAGCTACCTGGAGTACAAGCAGATCAATCAGTATCTGGAGTATCTCTCAAATCGCTATCCGCACTTCGTGCGCATGTACACGTTGGGGCACACCTACGAGAAGCGAGAGATCCGGGCACTCGAGATTAACTGGATGAACTCTGAAAATGTGGAGTTGACCACGCAGGTGCGAGAGCAATCGCCACCGCCGTTCGTGGCCGGCACCGTTGGACATCCCGCTGCGCCGGTGGTGCACAACGCCAGCCATGGCCGGAACACGGTGTTCATTGAGGCCGGAACCCATGCCCGTGAGTGGATCAGCATCAGTACCGCCCTCAACTGCATATACCAGCTGACGGAGCGCTACACCCGCAATATCGATGTGCTGCGGAAGTTGCGCTTCATCATCGTTCCGCTGGTGAATCCCGATGGTTATGAATACTCCCGCACAAAGGTAATTATTATATTTAAAATTTAATAAAAATATGTGGAAGACCACCCTATCTTCCTCAGAATCCCAACTGGCGCAAGAACCGACGACCCCACAAGTCTACCAAGTTCGTGGGCACGGACTGCAATCGGAACTACGACATATTCTGGGCCAGCGGCTCTGGCAAGATCAACCGGAACACGTACAAGGGCGATCGACCCTTCTCCGAACTGGAGACGCGGTCGATGCGCAACATGCTGGACCGGCTTAGTCCCAATATGCTGTTCTTCCTCTCACTGCACTCGTATGGCCAGAGCATCATGTATCCCTGGGGCTATAGTCGCGACGCTCCGCAATATTGGCGCGAGCTTAGCTCACTGGCCAACTCTGGACGCAGTGCGATCAAGTCGTACAACGGCAGGGAGTATCGGACCGGTAGCATCAGTTGCTTGACCAAGCGCACGATCGCCGGCTCTGTGGTGGACTATGTTTACGGTGTGCTTCGGGTGCCAATGGCCCTGGTGATGGAGCTGCCGTCGCGGGAGCTTGGCTTCCAGCCACCGGTCGAAATGATCAGCCAGATTGGCCACGAAAGCTGGTACGGCATCCGTGAGATGTGCAAGCGTTCGTACGACCTGCGCACACAGATCAACCGAGAGAATGAGCCTCCACTGCCGCGACAGGCGCGTTACATCTCGGAGGCCGGTAACGAGGAATCGGTGGCTACGGATAATGCCCCATCGGCCAACGAGAAGACTCCAGCGTCGGTCGGTGGTGGCGATGCCGCCCAAGCCAATTCCACGCCCAAGAAAAAGAAACGGGTGAAGCGCACATTGAGGGCACAACACGAGACCATCGTCCGTTTGCAGAGCTCCAAGCCAGCCGCTGTACCCAAATCCCTGCCAGCCGGACTCTTTCCGCGCCAGCTACCAAACTCGGCACCACCAAGGAGACCCGGACGTGGCAGCGGCGGAGGCGGCGGTGGTGGCGATGGCATGATTCTAACCACGCATGGCAAGCTGCCCATTTCCTCAACTATGCCTTTAGGTGTGTTCCTCTAAGCTGGAGCCTGTTTGTGATTAAGTGCTTAGATGTTTCAGTTTTAAATTAAAGTAGAAATGGTGATTTTGATATTTTGTTTATTATAATTAAGGGAATCTGTGCAGTGCTCCTTTTGCGTCCGGTTGTATTTTCCAAAGTTTAAAAACGAAAGCCATGTACAAAGCATACATAGATCGATGGGGTAAAGATGTAGAATGCTTGTGACTGCTTTAGAGCGGATTAATATCTATAAATATTTCAAGAGCCTCTGCCAAAAACTAGAGGGCAGAACCATTTGTTTATTAAGGTCTTGTTGCTTTCCAAGTGAAACAATTATTCATATTTGGTTTCATTGTAACGATAGTGTTTTATATTGAAAATAATATGTTAATTCGCGCAAATTCACAATGTGTCTGATCCATAGTGGGAGTACTTAAAGACTAATACAACAAATTCATTATTGTTGAGAGAGTTACTTATCATTGATGGTTGGCACCCTGGGTGCAGCGTATTTCTGGCGCAGTTTGTTGTAGACCTTGCGATCCTGTCGAGAAATAAATCATAGTTAGAAAGCAGTTTCATATGTGAAACACAACCCCCCTTCCTACCTGTTCATTGACTGAGGGGCGGAGCTGAAGTAGAGCCTCCTTGAAATGCTCGTTGCGCACACACAGATCGTCAGGGTTGGTGTTGCCCTCGTTCAGCGATTGGCGCAGGGCGAACATAGAGGCCTGCTTAACCAGTCCAGCCAAATCGGCACCAGTGTAGCCATCGGTTTGTGCGGCAATCGTATCGAGATTCACATCCTCAGCCAGCACAGGACGTTTTCCGTTCTGCATGAAAGATTAATGTTTACAGTCTATTTGACTTATTAAAAGATGAGGATTAACTCACCTTTGTGGTGGCTTTAAGAATATCGGCACGCTCGCTCTCCTCTGGTAGGCCCACGTAGAGAATTGTGTCCAAACGACCTGGACGCAGAATGGCTGGATCGATTATATCGGGTCTATTGGTTGCCGCCAGAATGTAAACACCCTTCCGCTCCTCCACACCGTCCATTTCGGTCAACAGTTGGTTGACAATGCGGGTGCCGGAGTTGTTGCCATCGCCGCCATCGGAACGCTTGGGACAGAGCGAGTCGAACTCGTCGAAGAAGATGACGCAAGGCGACGAGTTTCTGGCACGTTGGAAGCAGGCGCGCACAGCACGCTCGCTCTCGCCAACATACTGCAAATTTTCAGAATGAATTAGCTTTAAAATAAACAGTATTCCGATTCCCTGTAACTCACCATGTTCATTAGCTCGGGACCCTTCACCGATATGAAGTTTATGCCAGCCTCATTCGCAATGGCCTTGGCCAGGAGGGTCTTGCCGCAACCAGGCGGACCGCAGAGCAGAACTCCAGAGGGAGCTGTCAGCCCGAGGCGTTCCAACATCTCCGGATACTTGACCGGTGCCAGCACAGCCAGCTTAAGCTCTTCGCGAATATCCTTTAAGGCTCCAATGTCGTCCCAAGTAGTGTCCGGCACCGTAACAAAGCCCTCACGCTTGGCCGATGGCTGCATCCCCTTGATGGCTTCAAGGAAGTCAGCCAGGGTGAGATAGAAGTGGGGATCAGTGAAATCATCGGGGGGATTGTCCAAAAAGTTGGTTAACTCAGCCAGGGTAGGCTCATAATATTCGTCCGCTTGCTCCTCAGTGGAACTATCCTTTGAAGCTTTCTCCTCTTTCTCGTCCTCTTCATCTTCCTCGTCCACCTCCATGTTGTCCGTTGGCTGCTTAATTTCGCCATTAGTTGGCGCCGCCTCCTTGGAGGTTTTAGTTTCACTTTTGTCTTCAGCTTCGACCTCCTCCTTATCTTCATTAGATTCCTTCTTTTCATCGTCTTTCTTCGGCGCTGCCTTCTTGGGACTCTTAGGTTCAGCCTTATCGCCATCAGCTTCGGCTTCCATTTTGGCCTCCTCGTTTTCCTTCTTATCCCCGTCAGCATTCTCTGCAGGCTCTGCATCCATTTCCTTCTCGGAAGTTTTGTCCTCGGCCTCCTCAATGGGCTCATCGTCATCCAGCGTAACTGTGGTCATATTCATCTCATTGGCCTTATGCAGTTCCCGGAACTTCTTAAGGGACCTGTTCTTCACAGCCACGTTAGCGGCACGGCAGACGAGAGCCATTAGGTCGGCGCCAACATAGCCTGGTGTTAGCTCAGCTATCTTATCATAGTTTAGCTTGGGATCGACGGTCAGGGTTTCGCACTGAAGGCGAAGGATCTCTCGACGCTCCTTGCGCGTAGGTATGCGTAGGGCGAATTCGTGATCAAAGCGACCGATACGACGCAATCCGGGATCGAGGACATCAGGACGTGTGGTGGCCGCAATGACTATCACTGAGTGGCCATGCTCGTTGATCCTCAGGTTATCCAAGCTGCTTATAAGCTGCGAGACAATGCGACGGTTCATGTCCTTAGCAGCGTGCTGGCGATCACCGGCAATGGCATCAATTTCATCGATGAACAAAACACAGGGTGAGTAGGACAGGGCCTGTTCGAAGACCTCGCGTATACGCTCCTCAGACTCGCCGGAGATGCCGCCAACTAGCTCCGTGGCCGGCACTTCGAGCAGCGGCATCTTCAGTTGCTACAGAAATGAACAGAGACATGCGTTAGGACTAGTTGGGATAACAAGAACCTCTTTAAAACTCACTCCACTTATGGCACGGGCCAGAAAGGTCTTGCCGCAGCCGGGTGGTCCGTGCAGCAAGATACCCCTCGAGGGCATCAGCCCCAATTGGAAATAGAAATCCGGTGACTTGATGTGGATGAACATCTCGCAAAGCTCCTTAAGTGTATCCTCCATGCCGCCAATTTCGCGGAAGCACTCGGAGATGTGCTGCACCTCCAGCTCCTTTTTGTACCTACGGGGTCGGCTTTGACTTTGGCTGTGGCCTCGTTGTTGTTGGTTCGATTGGTGATGGTAAGCCGCCTGCTTAGCCGATGCAGCAGCAGCAGCAGCAGCTGCAGGATCGACCGAATGAGGTTTGAATGGTTTATTATGGGCCTTGTGGCCTGTTGCATCGTTACCAATACTGCCCTGAGTAACATTCGGTTTAGCTACTAAAAAAATACATCATTTTTAACAAATATTTAATGCACAGTAAAGAAATAAGTCCTACCTTTCTTTGAAATCACCGGCAGATCAGGCGCATCGTTCATTAGGCGCTTCAAGGCGTTGGCCTGGTGAGTTGAAGCTGCCGCCGCAGTCGCAACTGGAGCCACAGCGGGAGTCGGAGCTGAAGCTAGAGTCGGGACTGGAGCGTCTCCATTTGTGGCGTTGGTATCATTGTCGTTGTCCTCGTCTCCACTGGATATATCGATGGGTTCGTTCAAAGTTTTTGGCGCCATTTGCTTGCTGGAATGCGAATACAAATTGTTTAACATGTTGTTCATCACACTGTTGTTGGTGACGGGTTGGGCCTCGGAGTCCGGGCTGGAGGAGCCGTCTTCTGAGCTGTCCGCCTTGTCCAAGTTGTAGCTCTCCGAGATGATGGCGAAAGCTGAAAAAACTCATGTTTTAATAACTACTCTCAGGCCCAGGCCACGCCTTCTTCATGTCTCACCTTGATGCACCAATTGCTTGAAGGGACCGAACTTGCGACGCCTGTAGTCTGGATATGTGTTCATCAACTCCTTGGTCATCTGCTTTATGTCCAGGTAGGTCTCCCCGATGTGCTCCTCGAGGTACTGTCGTTGGGAATCGAAGGGAAGGACAAATTAGAACAGCCTGCAACATAACCTTGTTTCTGTCGTGCCCATATTCGGCGCCCTTACAAAAGGGTTTTTTCGCTCTTCCTCGCGATTTGCCGGCTATCGGCGCTGGCTGGCTGGCGGCGCGGCGTGGTGTGGCGATGGAAAAGGAAATGGCTCACGGATCAAACTAACTCACCTTCTTTACGCGAATCGATATCAGAGTGTCATGCAGCAATGGCTTGGTCTTCTCCATATTAAGGGTCGATTAAACAAAACAAGAATAGAATACAATTTGCCGCTCGCCAAATGCAAACGACGCCTACGTCCCGATAACTTTTGTTTGCACGTTTCCACTCACCTGTGTTTTGGTTAGGACGCGAATTATTCGATAGTTGTATTTACAAAAATATAAATTAATTATTATCTATAATCTGTGCTGTGTACAAAGTTGTGTTAAAAAAGATCAAATGACAATGCATTTTTCCTTGTCATCGCTGTGCACAAAACCCAATAACTTCAAAAGCATGTCAAAATACATTGCTTTTAAAATAAATACTTCCTTAAATTGTTAGTATATTAACGCTTAAGGAATTAAGTCTTCGAATACATACAAAATAATTGTTAGTTACAATACTCACCGGAACCTGGATTTATTTCCCAATTTTATTAAAAGAAGAAAATATTATTATTAATTAACCTCCTTTAATATCAGATTGAACGTTGTGCTCCTTTCGAAGAACGATTGAAAATGACTTTGACTGGCCGTTCTAGCTGCATGCCAAATCAGTGCCAAAAACATGATGACATTAAAAGCATGGCTTATTTAATTGAAAAAAATGCGGTAGCCAAATTTTAAATTTAATTTATGGACTAAATTTAAGGTAATCTTACTTTTTTTAAGTATATTTTTAGCATTCCCTTGAAATAAATTTGTAATTATAGCTATTATTCCTTTTGCATTTCTGAATAGATAGTCACGCAAGCTATCGATATATACGCGATAGCCGCGCCATCCCAATCAGCTGGTCGCAGTCGTTATCTCGCTCCGACACTCTCTCCCCGCCTCTCACTCTCTCGCTCGCTCGCGCGAACAACTGAGTAGTCGTTGGGTTTTTTTTTTTTTTTGTCGAAGTACTCAAATTCAATGTGCTTTTACATCAACAAACGCTGGTCCGCGCAATAAGTGAGGTGTGTGAATTATGCGGCGCAGCAGCCAACAGAAATGATGCACTCCGCCTGCACCCCGAACTGAGCACCGAGCGAGCGCGTTGTTGATAAATGAAATCACAATCCCCACAAATCCGAGCGAATAAAGAACTGAACACAAAAAAGAAAGCGCGATGTGCGACGGTGAAATTTGCGAGCCAGTGACTCAGCCACGTTCCGAGGGCGGCGCCGGCGGCGGACCGTCCGGAGCGGCGGAGCATGAGCTGCGAGTAACCTACATCGATAAGCAGCCCGGCGAAATGCACCTGACCAACGGTGGAACGACCGAGACGCCGATCCCGGTGCAGGTGGATCCCCTCCAGGTGGCCCACTGGGCCGTCGAGGACGTGACCAGCTGGGCCAACCAGTCGGATCAGTTTTCGAGGAGCCTGATTGAATGCCTGCGTCTGGAGGCCGTCGACGGCGAGGTCCTGCTCTCCCTCACCGAGGACGACGTCCGGGACATGCGCTACCGCCTGGGATACAAGCTCACCTTTGGCGAGCTGAAGAAGTTCTGGATTGCGGTCCTCCGACTCCAGTTGCTGGTGAAGAACAGCGCCGCGGACTCCGTGCTGCTGGGCATCGAGAGCCACGGTGCCCATTGCGCCTACGTGCCACTGGCTGCCACAACCGCCGGACCGCCGTCCACCTCAACGTGTCCCTGCCCGCTGCCCGAGTGCCCCAGCACTGTGTCCGACTGCGAGACTTACTTGCGCTTGGGCGGACGCTATGTGGCGCCCGAGTACTTTAAGACCGCCATGAGCTTAGGTGAGTCTTCCGCCGCTCCCCCCTTTCAATTACGAAGGTCAATTGTTCATTGATTGCTTCTCTGGGCTTATCGGTCGTGTGCCAATTGTCGGGAGCGTTTGCTATAACGCAGTTGGTTGGCAAAGTCCGCCTGGCACTTCCCCTCTGATAACTCTGAGAAATGGAGGTTTCCCCATGGAGTTTTAGAGTCATAAATGCTCAAGTCTTATTTACAGCAAGTCTTAATTCTAATAATTTGTTTTGCTTTAAAATGTTTAATATTTTTGAATATTAAACCAATTTTACGTCATCATAACCGTGAAATTATTGGTCATGCTTGCCAAACGTGGCTAATTAAATGCATAGTAATTATTACACAATGTAGTAGTAGCACTTATTCTAAGTGTTTTATGCCCTTTTAATGTGTTTACTAAGAAATTAAAGGTCTTTGAAATGTCACTGTAAAACTAGGCACAGATTCTTTTTTACAATACCTTTTCCATTTGATTAGAGGCTTCCCCCATTGTAGTTCAATGTCGCACATACTTGAACTATTTATGATTGCCTACGTCACTTTATGAGCTCTTTGTGTAATATATATAGCCATATAAAAAGCAGGCCCTCTTATAAACATTTCATGTGATTACTTAAAAATAGTTTTGCATTGCAAATAGCTATCATTTCTGTTTAAAAATTAGTTAATTATAGCTTTAGGCTTTACTATTTACATCACAAAATATATCAACAACTTTCCGAGATTTTGTCTAAAGTATGTGGTAAATAAATCAGAGAAACCATTCCCAGAATAAGGTACTCAAAGTAATAATTTAATCTAAAAACCCGTAATCTTTCCGTCAACCTTTCGATACGGTAATCTCATAAGAACCGGCATCTGTCAGAGTTCAATGTCACAGTCTATAAACGGCTAGCTAAACGCGTCACTATTGTTATAAAATTAGTTCCACGAAATCGTAATTAGACTCCCTCCCAATCCCTTACTTTCCCAGAAACAAAGGGCTTCCCTTCGGGATCCAATGGCGGCACACACGAGTAAGATGCGTAACGCGTGTACATACGTCACTCTAATCATAATTATAGTTTCTAGGCGCTTGTGACGCGTTACTATTATTTATTTTTGAGCATTTTGGAGGCTATATGTGGAGACACCGCTCGCATTTATTTATGTACTCAATGGGGATCTCGCCTCTCGTTCTGGCTTTTGTATTGTTTTTAGCCATGTGCGCGCGGGCTTTGTGTAACTTTGCGTGCATTAAATTTCAAATTCCGATTGTTTATAGGCTACCCTTCAGGCGGCTGACTTACTTTACGGGGAAAAGTCCGCCACAGTTTAGCGACAACGAAACCATAAACACACTTGACAATCAATTAAAGTTAAAGCCTATAGCTATCAATTCATGTTATTTCATAGAATGAGTTAGGAAATGGGATACCTTTGCTCTATGAGACTTGCATACACCTCAGTAACCTTATTTCCCAACCTAGTAACCCAATTTTCTCTCAAAAGAGAGCATTTGGAATATTCAAATGAACATAACTTGGCACTTATGTTATCTAGGATAATTCCCTATCAGGCCATTATTTTTCGATAATGCGTTTATCACAACAGGCTGTGTTTTTGTTTTGGTTTCTTCTATCATGGCCATTTCAACAGACAAGTCAAAATTTGGACAGATAAAGCCTCGAAGAGATAATTCCATTCTTAGGCACCCAAAATGTTTGTTTTATTGTATATAATATTAATAATAATTGACTTAATTTAACGGATAGCTTGATTATTTAAATACAATTAATGTAAGTTTAAATTTAAGAACCTCTCTTTCAATAATCGTAAAAAAACCGAAATTCCTTAAAAAGAATTATACTTTGAAGTCAAAACTTTATAACTAATTTTTGCATACTCATTAATAGAGTTAGTTATAGTTGCCAGATCCACATAGTAACATATACTTTCGCTCCCATTGCAGCCTACTCGTTCGTGGTCACTTGGATAACGTCATTCGTCATGGTGATCGTGCACGAGCGGGTGCCGGACATGAAGCGATATCCCCCGCTGCCCGATATCTTCCTGGACAACGTGCCGCACATCCCGTGGGCGTTCAACATGTGCGAGATCACCGGATCGCTGCTATTCACCATATGGCTGGTTGTGCTGATCTTCCACAAGTACCGCATGGTGCTCCTGCGACGCTTCTTTGCCCTGGCGGGCACGGTCTTTCTGCTGCGCTGCGTCACCATGCTGATCACCTCGCTGAGTGTGCCGGGAACACATCTGCAGTGCAACCAGAAGGACTTTGCCATCGATGATCCCAATGTGGACATGGTGGGCGCACTGATCATCCGGATGACGCGCGCCTATCGCATCTGGAGCGGCCTGGGCATGTCCATACAGGGGGTGCGCACCTGCGGCGATTACATGTTCAGCGGACACACGGTGGCACTCACTCTGCTCAACTTCTTTATCACAGAGTGTGAGTACATCAAGTTGCTTTAGTTGTTTTTTTAGTTTAACTAACTTGTCGTTTTATCCTTGCAGACACTCCGCGAAATTTGTACTTCCTGCACACGCTCACCTGGCTGCTCAACATGTTCGGCATCTTCTTCATCCTGGCCGCCCACGAGCACTACTCCATCGATGTGTTTGTGGCCTTTTACATCACCTCGCGTTTGTTTCTCTATTACCATACTTTGGCCAACAATCGGGTGAGTACTCTAAAGGTTCTAGCGAAAGTGCCAACTAACCAAGTTCTCATTCGTCTCCTTAGGCTCTCATGCAAAGCGACTCGAAGCGGACGCGTGTTTGGTTTCCCATGTACAGCTATTTCGAGAGCAGCGTCGATGGAATGGTGCCCAACGAATTCGATACGCCGGGCTCACTTATTGATGGCATCATAGATCAGATATTCTGGGTCAAGGACCAAGTGATCGTAACCATAAAACGCCTTTGGGTCGACTCCCATTCTCCCCTATCCACCAAGTCATCGATTCAGATCTTTGGCGCGGACTCTGAAGAATTTGTGCACAACACATCCACCTTTTATAGTCCGCGTCCGTCGACGACTGACGGCGTTAATCACGCTGCAGCTTCATCTGCCACAGCAACGCCAGCGCCTGGGTCGCCAAAGAGGAAGAACGTCAGGGACGTCAACATTGATCCATTCTCCAAGGCGACAATCGTCGCCCCTTCCGACGCCTCTACCTCGCAGACGCCTGCCAAGAGTACGCCGCTGAAGCAGAAGAAGGTGCTCTGATTTCCACAGCCATTCGCTCTTCCACACCTGTTTATCCGATGTCGTTCTTCGAAAAGCAACAATGTGCTGAAATCAACCACAACACCGACTGATATTTTTATTTCGAAATTTCCCCTATTCCCTACTCTCCTTTCCCTACTGTTACAGCAATCCCAATCCTCTTCCTCTTCCTCCATTGTATTATTGTATGCATTCTACCATTCGTAGTGCCTTCCGGGTCATTCCCCCCTTCTAGAACGCCGACATGATGTCGCTAAAGCCTTTCTCTTAGTTCTTTTTGCCGGGAGATGCTCCGTATCGGCTAATAATCGATGATCATGATGATGTTTTTAAAAAACCCTCCTCATTCCGTTCAATTCGGCTTTGAACTAAATGTATTTATTAATTGAAGAAGACTTCTAATACATTATTATTATTATTATTATGTAATTGTAAGCATGTGAAACAACTGTATTTTTAGTTAATTAGTAATAAGTTTGGAAAGTTTTGTTGAACGCACAAGAATCAATAAATAAAAATGAATATTTCCAGAGCCTGTAAGTGGGAATTAAGAATACGACGCTTCCATGTTTGAAAAAAAACACAGATCAAGCAAGTGCGTTATGTACGCACAGATCTAGAATGTTTGAGAATACTTTTGTGGTACGCTATTTCTGAATCTTAACCAAAATTTCAAGAGAGCCTTAACAAACACATGTGCAAAGAAATAAAAAAAATCATGGCCTTTGTTGAAAATATTTATATAAATTGCAACTGAAGTTCAAAGTTTTAAATTGTATGTTTAATGTCTTCCAATGATTAGTTTTTAACATTAATTGTGTTTGGCATAAAAGTAAACTAGTTTGTTATTCTGAATTTTTCAGATCCAACAGCTAAAGAAAAGAGACCTTATAAAGTATAAGATGCATAACACCCATACATTATAATTGCTATAATTTGCTAGCAGAAATCCATAAATATGTTAAAAAGCTCCCAAATTCGAGTGTAAAAATATAGAAAAGCCTTGCACATCTTTATATTTCCTCTATTTTTTGTTCCATCCCACCTCAAGATATCCAAAAGCGTAAAACTAAAGCTTTTATTAAACGTACCATTGCAATGGACTACTTTACAAGCAGAATGAATAGCTTTAAAAATGAAAAGACCAGAAAGCGGCGGCTTCTACAATTCATCATTTTATTTTTGTTTGTTTTTCTCTTCTTTTTTTTAATATAAAAATGGCATTTCTTTACTAATTTTAAGTTTAAATTACTAATGTAAAGTATGTATGATTGCGGTAATTTGAAAAATATATATTTATATATCATTTATGTGTCATCCTCATATACTTTTATATATTCTTCAGGGTGTGAAAAAAATATTTGTAATGAACATGAACATGAACCGTCTCTTCTGCATCAAGCGTATTACATATTATGTATTTATGAAAGCGTTCAATTTGACTTAAAGAATAACGTGTTACTTTCCCGTATGTTGTAAAGCAAATTGTTGTTTCGGGTGTTTACATTACTTTGCGATAATTCACATCAAAGGAAGAAACAATTAACAAACGATATAATCGAGAGAGTAGAGACAAAGTCAGACAAAGCGATCGTGGCATCGTTGCCTCGCCTTGCTACAAGTACAACTAATATACGATGCAAAAATAAACTATGAAAAGTGTGTGTACTTCATGAGTAGTGAGTTCTCTCTCTTTGTGTATATTCATTCCTCTCGCAGGCTATACTATTCAAAAAACAATATTTTTTTCATGTAGTTTGATGCCTTATTTGCTATATGTACTTAACATATTGTTACCAATTCGGCTTTTGTGTTATGTACGAAGCTAACGTTTGAGGTTTCATTGAATCGTTCTCGCTACGGATGCACCTTCATCGCATTATCATTATTATTATTATTATATGTATCTGTGTGCATATATGTAGTTCTTTCTCATATAAGATATTTGTCATTTTTATTTAGAATTTTCGTTATGTGAAAAACATAAATTTAACAAGATTATTGGTTGGTTTCCTTCTTCTTCTGTTCTTTTGATGCTGCTTGCGGCTTAATTCTTCATCCTTTCGCTGCTGCTAACCGATACAATATATAATGTATGTAATTCTAGGCGTAAACTATAACTGCTTCCTTTGCATGTATTTCAAAATATATATTAAACACAATGTCGTATGCTGTAGTTCTTTCTTTTTTTGTAGTTTTTGTTTGTTTTCTTTTTAGTTTCCTTATTTGTTTTTGTTTCTGTTTCTTCTTTTAGTTTAAATGAGGGCTGTTGTTGCTGTTGCGGTAGATCTACCGTCACATAAGATCGTAGTGCAATTATTAATTTCTGTTTAGTGAGGCTCGCGGGCTCCTCACACAGCCTTACGACAGATCTGGAAAAAGAGAATATATAATTAGTAAATATCTTGGATAAGGACATGGGCATGGACGAAACTCACAGCTAGGCGCTGCCTCGTAGCGACGCTGTATCTGATCGTATGTGAACTTGACGAAGGCATCGTACTGCTCGGCCAGCTTGGCGGTCAGCACGGACTCGTAGCGCTCCCGCAGCTGGTTCTCGCGCTCCTTGATCATGCTCTCGCAGATGAGCTGGACCTGCTTGAACGTGAACAGCGCCTTCTCGCCGTGGCGCATCAGGTTCGGTGGGCTGTCCGGGCGGCGCGGGCTCTCGGGCCCCATCTCGGATCCGCTCGACTCCGAGTCCTGCATGCGCTCCAAGGCGGCCGCAGTGATCGGCAGCTGTTTGCGCTTGTGCAGTCTCTTGATCTCGTTGCACAAGTTCTCGGCCATTTTGTCTGCAAATATTGGTAAGATTATTAACAACATTCAATTAAATTGTCTTCCCAAGAGATGGCCTTACCTGGTGACATCTTGGCCAGCGATGCCTCGCTGAATGGACTCGGCTCGGTGGTGTCCTTGGCGAATCGGTTGCTCGGCGTGTGCGGCAGCCCGGCTGAGGTGCTGGGACCATCGCGGTCGCGGGACGGCGACGCGGGAGTGGCGCTGTTCCCGGCCTGGCCGAACGGATTGCAACGACGGCGCTTCGGCGGGCGCTGGTTCATCGACTCCCAGTCGAGGGCGCGTTTCAGTGTTGCACAGGCCATCGCTATGATTGTTGTTTTCCGCGAAGCGGTCCTCCTGGAGCTATACCGATAGTGGTCACTTGCTGATTGTTGCGGGATTCGCTATGGGAAGAGGCGTCGTCTGTAACGGGGAAGCAAACAATGAATGATTGAAGTGAGGCGGAGTGAACACCTTGCTGAGAGATGAAAGACCTGAAACTGGTTTCAAGGAAAAAACAGGATTCACTGGCCGCACAAATACACGCACGCACGGGCAGGCAAGAAAATACAATAAAAGAAAATGGTGCAGCGATTTATGGCCTGCTGGCAGTGCTGGCCATTTAACTATTTCCAGCTAAAAATATAGCTGGTAAAATGAGTGTTCTTTATCTTATCACTTTAAGGTCATGGTTTTTGAAATAAAACAAAGCGAATGAGATATTACGGGATGCTTCAGAGCTAAAAATACAGTGAATAAATCTTAAAAATTAACGAGCTGAACAAATAAGTCTTTTATAAAGATTAGGAACAAAATATTAGAGATCAAAAACTATACGAACTGTCATAAGCTATTTTTAGAGATCAAAAAATATTCGAAAGTGGAATCATCTCGTCGAAGTTATTTACATTTTTCATAAATAAATCAACACTAAAAATTAAAAAAACCTATTAAGAGGAGATGAATATTGCCAAGCTTTAGCTCTTCTAAGAAAACAATTCATAAAACTAAAACCCCAATAAAATGTGTGCTTTTAGATGCCAAGTTCGCTTAGCTATAATGACAGTAATGACGCTGACAACCAAGATATTCGCATCAAAAGAGAATTGGGAGGAAAGAAGATTAACAGGTGTGTTCCGATTATCACATTCGCTGAGATTTCACAAAAAATGAAGACTACTTTTAAAGGAAAAGTATTCAATTTAAAATAGCTTATAAAGTTTTGTTTATTTTTTATACAAGTTTAAATTTCTGCCAATTAATTTGAGTTTTCCAATAACTGAAAGCCCTACTGTACTTGACGCATAGATCATATTAACAGTTTTAGCTAATTTTTCGGAACCTAGCTTTAAAGCTAGCCAGAAACCGACCTGCACCGATGTCCTGTAAGCAGCTGTGCCGCTGTCGCCGCAGGAAAAGGGCGACTCCGATGCCGAGTCCCTGAAGGAGGAGAAGAATACGAAGAACCGAAGAACGATGTATGGCGCAGCGCAATTAAAGGACGGCGGACAATAAAAACCACCACGACAAAGGCAAATGCATAGCAATGCAGAGACCAGGGCACAGCGGCGAGGCGGTGAAGAAAGAAGAGTGTAAACTGTAATCCAATGCCAGAACACGAACAACCACCGTGGAAACTACGCAGGATAATGTGCGTGTTCTTCGCTTCTCATTCTCTTTTGCCCCACTCTCCTTTCCACTGCTTCTTCGTTGCAGCGGCAGCTGTACCAGCTGTTTTTCACACACACTCACTCACACAATTACACTCATATGAGAGCACACCCGAGAGTTCGATTGACCGAAATCAGTCCGCAACACGTGTGTGTGTATGAGTGCATGTGCGCTCTTACGAAGCAATTTTCACCTTTTTTATTTTAGTATTAACAATATTTAATACGTTTTGGGGTTTTACGTGACAAATACCATGCCAGAGATTAGTTTAAAGAAACCGAAATGACAGCAGCAGCAGCAAGCTAATGCGATCACACTGGTCGTCTCGCTCTTGCACACACACACACGCACACAATTGTGAGTTGGAATGTTGATTTCGTGAAATTTTAAAAATGGTCGAAACGCATATCATTATCAGCTTAGCTCCCTGGAAAGCTTGGCACTTTTCACACCATTGCACTTACGTTATTTTGCTTATGGGCGCTGCGATGGCGATTTCCGCTATATCTTGCTGTTCGCTTTCTGCACCACTTCACACGCGCTTTATTTACTTTTTTATTGTGCCACTACTCCGCTGGCACATACGCACGCACATTAGGGTTCCAACTTTAATGGACTTTTTCTTGTTAAATCTTATATTATTAAATAGTAGTATTGCTTGCTGGTTGTTTTGAGCAGTATTTCAAAGGCCACTGAAATGCACTGTCTGTAGGTGATGCTGCTGTTTTTATTTTACAAATTTTCGTCTCGCTTTGGGACTCTTGGGAAAAATGGACGACGATGCGTGATGGAGCGAGTGTTGCCAGATGCTTGTTGGCTTTACTCCTAAAAAATCTCAAAAAGCTGAAATTTCCCATGATTGGGAACACGTCCGTCCAATTGGCGTCGAAATGGAACAGTGGCAAATGAAACAATTCAAATTTGGTCACTTTTTAAGGAAATATTTTTTGTGAAATAAATAGTATTAGTTTATTAATTCAAATAACATTTAAAAGTGTTTCTCAAAATTATTAATATGAAAAAATAAATATAAAAATATATTTTATCCTACATATCGTGGTACCTGTTTAATGAGACAAGAAAAGCTTTTTTTAAGATCTGAATGTCAATAACTGCAAAATCTAAAACAAAACATTAAGAAGTGACCGCAAAATCCAAAATAAAACTTTAATAAATTAATTTCTGATCATGTAAAAACATAGTTTTGTGCTTTGCAATTTTTAATTTACAAATTTACCAGCATTTCAGATAAAGCTACTCAGCAGTATTTTTTTTCTTTAATTCGTTTTCACATATTCCTGGTAGTGAAACCAGTACCTATAGATTATTCAAAGAAAAAAAATAGATATAAAGATATATAAACTGTTATTATTAACCTGTACATTTTTATCTTAAATAATATTAAGATTAATAAAATACAAAATACATTTGCAGAAATTTATTGATTAAAATGTGTATTTTTAGCTTGAAACTAGCTAGGATCGCTGTTTCCCGCAGTTGGCAGCCCCCTCCGGCGGATTGTTGTTACGCGAGCGATTTTTTAGTTTTGATTTCTAGTCAAGTTTATCAAAGAAATTGTCTAGAATGTTGACTCTACGCAGCGCTCCGAGGTTGAGCTTTCGGTAGGCTATAACTCTGCATAATTAAATCTTAAGAAAATGATTTATCTTACCCGTTTTCCCTGCCAGTTCCCTGCTGCCGGCTGCCTACAAAAACGTGGGATTGGCCAGCTACTCCTCACAGTCCAAGAACGACGATGGCTACTCCTCCTCAGACGACGAGAAGCCCACCAAGAAGAAGGATAAGCCGGCGGAGACGGCGGCCCAACGATTGAACCGGCTGCTGGGCACCATGCAGGCCACAGATCAGCTCTCACCAGCGGACTTCCCCCGTCCGGGCGATGCCACTCGCCGGCGCAGGGAGGCCCAGAAACAGGAGGCAGCCTCCAAGAATGTCCTCACCGCGGCAAAGAACATTGCCAGCATGCTGGGCACGAGTGAGAGCGACAAGAAGCAGACCGAGTCGGAGCTGCTGGCCAAGCTCCTGGGACACGGCAGCAGCGAATCAGCTCCAGCTACGTCTGGCGAAGATAAGGCGGCGGATGCTGCAGCAGCTCCAGCTAGCGAAAAGGAACTCAACCTGAGGTGAACATCATTTTACAGAAAAAACATATGTTTATTACATTTCCGACATCCTCCTGTTAGCGAGCTAATTGTGGGCATGAAGATCGATCGTCGCCAGCAGCCGCAGCAGCTGGAGCAGACTCGCGGGGAGTACGTTCGCCGCTCGTTGGCCTCCCGGGCAACGTTGCAGTCGAGGGATCGCCACCAGCAGCAGCGCCCGCAGAGGCATGTTAAGCGCGAGGCTGAGTCCTTTACGGGCAGCGTGAACTTGTACGGCGGCGAGCCGCTCGGAATATTCAAGGAGGACGCCCAACAGCTGCCCATCTGCAAGGACATCCTCGCCACGTGGTCGCACCTAAGTCAGCGGGATCTGAGCCTGCAAGCCGCCCATCCGCCGGCCAACTACTTCGAGCAAATGGCTCTGTGGACGGACCAAGGCAAGGTCTGGCGCTTTCCCATCGACAACGAGCAGGACTGGTCGGCGGAGGACGCGAACGTGGACTTCTCCGAGCACATCTTCCTCGAACAGCATCTGGAGGGCTGGTGTCCCGACAAGGGGCCCATTCGCCACTTCATGGAGCTGGTCTGTGTCGGTCTCTCCAAGAATCCCTACGTGACGGCCCAGGAGAAAAAGGATCATATCCTTTGGTTCCGCGACTACTTCGAGGCCAAGAAGGACATACTCAGGGACCTGATAGCCAAGGAGCCGCAGAGCAAAAGTATTTCCGCCTAATATCTTTTTGTTTTTGAATATTTGTTAAAAATATATTTTTTTGCTTTATAAGACCGACGATATATAGAGTATATATATATATGATATTGTGTAGAAATATGTCCTTTATGTGTGTAAACCTAATACTTCAAAGGCTGTGCAGAGGACTGTGCGCGGAATGTGTGAGCAGGCAGCGGCAGGCGGGGGCTTCAGAACAGCAGGATGCGCTTCTCCACCGTCTTGCGGCAGATGGGACAACCCTCGATCTGGTCGCCGCACATCTGGCACGTGCCATGGCCGCACAGGAAGACCATATTCTTGATGCGATCGAAGCACACAGGACACATGGTCTGCAAAATCCAAAAAAATCGTTAATTTTAAGTTACAGAAAACTCAGAGAAGCCACTCACCTGCTCCTTGATGTCCTGCAGCTGCTGCTTCAGCTTCTGCACATCGTCCATTTGGAAGTTGTTGACATTGGATGGGGCCACCATCACGCTGCCAGCAGCAGCTGCCGCCGCAGCGAGATTCGACATATTCGAGGAGGAGGCGGCGGCTGCCAGGAGATTGTTTTGACTGTTCAACTGATTGCTGCTGCCGCCGGCAACCGGCGTCACCACCGTGTTGTTCATCGGCATGCTATGGCCGGTGCAGGCAGCTGCTGCTGCTGCCGCCGCAGCTTCCATGAACCTCTCGTCGGGCAGCGGCAGGGCCACACCACCTCCAGCTGCCGCAGTTACCTTCTCCGGCCGTCCGATTCCGCCGCAGCAGAGGCTGAACGAGAGCATCTCGTCGATCTGGGTGCGACAGAGGACGCACTTCTTCATCAAAGCACTGCAGTGCTCGCAGGCCACCATGTGGCCGCAGGGCCTGAAGAAGACGGCTGCCCTTCGGTCCGAGCAGACCAAGCACTCGTCGATCTTCTCGCGGGAGGAGACGGTCTCGCGGCAAATAAGGCACTTCTTCACCCTGGGAGCGCAGGTCTCGCAGCAGCTGACATGGCCGCATGGCTTGAAAACCGTGTCCCTCTTGGCGTCCGAGCAGACGAGGCACTCGTCCAGACTGGCCGACGATTTCGGGGGATCCGCGTGCAGCGATTGGCTCATCTCATTGGAGATTCCATTGAGCCCAAAGGCGACGGCGGCGGCGGCGGAGGAGGAGGCGCCGGCAGCGGCAAACGTCGAGGAAGCCGACATACTGGCCAGTGGCAGGCCGGCGGACGCGGATTGATTCAGACTGCCGCCACTGGCAGCCCGTGCCCTGGCATTCGAACTGGTGCCAGCCACATTGCCGGGCAGCTCGGAGTCATCCGTTTTCCGCTCGTTATAGCACTTGACCAGGGTCTTGCAGAGATTGGGATCCGGACAGAGGTCCAGCGGCGTCTGCTGCTTCCGATTCTTGAGGGTTAGGTCGGCTCCGTTGGCGGCCAGAAAGCAGGCAATCGACGCGGATGCCTTCTTGTTGTTGGCATTCCTTAGACCCATCAGCAGTTTACCGAATCCCTCCACGTCCTGGAGCTGCTTTAGCTGCGAGAGCGTGTGATGCCGCAGGGCCTCGTGCAGCGGCGTGTCCCCGTCCTTGTCGGGTATGTTCAGATCGGCGCCGTCCTGTACCAGCAGCTTGACAATCTGGACATGCTGACGCTCCACGGCCAGGTGAAGAGCCGTCTGCAGATTCACATTCTGCCTGTCCATATTGGCCTTGCCCATGTGCACCAGCAGCTCGGCGATCTCCACGTGATTGTTGAGCGCCGCCAGATGCAGGGCCGTGTAGCCATCGTCCTTCTTCTCCTCCACAATCCAGGGACGATTCGTCTTCGTCAGCAGAATCTTCATGGCGCTGGGATTACCCTTGAGGGCCGCATGATGCAAAGCATTGAAACCGTTGTTGTTGTTGAGCGTTATGTCCGCCCCAAAGTCCAGCAGCAGGGAGAGCATCTCGTCGTGCTCCTTGGAAATGGCATCGTGCAGCGGTGTATCGCCCTCGGAGTCCTGCAAACTGGGATGGCAGCCGAGGGTGAGCAGGGTCTTCACCACATTCAAGTGGCCCTTGTTCACGGCAATGTGCAGCGACGTTTGCCTTCGCTTGTTTCTCGCATTCAAATCGGCGCCAGCCTTGGCCAGAATCTCAATCACGGCCGCCTCATCGCCGAAGGCGGCGTGGTGCACAGCCCGGTCGCCATCCTTGTCCTCGATCTCCACGTCAACGGCGTGGCGCAGTAACACTTGTATCACCTCGATGTGACCGTTCTGGCTGGCCGCCTGCAGGGCCGTGTGACCGGCAAACACGCCATTCACATTGACATCCGGACCGGAATTGGGCGAGGCACTAGACGTAGAAGGTTGGCCGGCGCCGGCCAGGTACTCCTCGCAACGGGCCTGAAAATAAAGAGGGTTTAAATATCTCTTAAAGGATAATTAAACCGTAGTTTGTACTCACTGCAAATCCATTGGCTGCCGCCTTGACAAACTCCTCGGTGGCATCCCCGGAGACATTCGGTTCGAAGAGCTTCTTGAGTATGGCCGAGAGACGCTCGCCACTGGGGATGACCGGAGCACAGCTGCCATCGGCGGCCGTGGAGGAGGCCACCTTGCAAACGGCCAGGGGATTGTATGTCCACGACGTGTTGCCCACCTCGACCTTTAGGTCGTTGTCATGATACACCTGCTGCACTCTCCCGATCTTGCCCAGCGTCAGCTGCATGGCATCCGCCCATTCGCCGTGTCCGCGCTGCAATATCTTGATGCTCTCGACGTCCGAACAGATCTTGACAATGTCGCCCACCTGGAACTCGGGCGGAGCTGTTGTGGGCGAGGATACCTTGGTTAGGACGGCCGGATTGAAGGTCCAACGGTTGCCGGAATTGTAGGCCACGACAATGTCGTGATCCTCGTCGATGCCCACCACCATTCCCGCATTGCTCAAACACTCGAACATGCCATCGGTCCAGCCGCCATGTCCGTGCTGCAGCGATTGCACAATCTCCAGGTCCAGATCCACAGTGACCTTGTCGCCGATCTGAAAGCCATGCGGCCCCTTTCCCGGCCCGTTCTCGCCCAGGAGCGGCAGATGGTCGCGGTACACATTGCTGCCCTTGGCATCGTTGACGACCTTCAGGTCGGCCATTCCCTCGAAGCCCACGCGATACAGATTCTTGGAGCCATTGTCCCAGATCACATAGGCGGCCGATCGTGGCGAGGCCGAGGACCAGTCCTGGATCTCGTTCACCTTGCCGCGCCGCCCAACGCCGCCGTCCTGGTCCTCCCACTGCCAGTCCACGCCGCGCACAACACGGGCGCCCGGGAATATGCCTCTGGCCAGGACCTTCTTGGACTTGCGACGCGGCTCCAGCATCGTACGCTCGCCGCCGGGCGTGGTGATCCTATAGAACCGATGTCTCAGATGATGCTTATCCCCGTGGTAGCATATGGAGCACAAATCGTAGTTGATGCACTCGGCACACTTCCAGCGGATGCCAAAGATCGGCTGCTGGCGGCACGTGTCGCACATTGTGCCCTCATGCTTGACGCCCGTCGGAGCGCTGTCCAGGATCCGCAGATCGTAGGCGCCGGCGCATCTATAGTTGGCCGCCGTGCCGTTGTCCCACACCACAACCACCTCCTCGGCGGACTCAAAATTGCGCACGGTGCCGACGTGTCCCTCGCCGCCATCCTGTGAAGGAGAACACAAAGGGAATTAGTGAGTCACTCAATCTTTCGATATTTGCAATTTGCAATTGCATAAGCCCGAGACGCACGCTGATTAGGATGCGAAAATTGTAGCTGAAGTGCATAATAGCAACTAACCAAGTGTTAGGGTAGGCAAGCCGATCGATCGGTAGTGATCGTCGGATCGGATTATCTCCCCCAAGGGATCAACGAGTCAGCAAAAAAAAAAGAGGCAATGGAATAGCTAAAAATGTTGCGAAGATTTGAATACCTCACAAAATGGGTTAAGAAATGGTTGGAAGTCTAATTATAAAGTCGGAGTTCTAAAGTAAAAAATTTATACGTTAAAAGTTTGGCATATTTATATCCCCGATGATGTGTAGGTTTGATTTTAAGCTCTCTTACAGAAAATACAAGTTTTTGGAGTTCAAAAAACATACTATTTGTATTTTAAACTTAAAAAAACGGATTATAAAAAAGCCGATTTAAGTTATCTTGTAGCAAAATTCTTAATATTTATAATCCTATTCTTAATTAATGCAATTCATTCAATGGTAGCTCTTTAAGCAATCTAATTAGTCACAATAAATCGCAAATGTCGAAAGAAAATCTTATCTCTTCAAGACTTATCATTGATTGAAAAGAGTTAAAGAGAGATACTGCAATCATTTTATATCAAACTATTCGCCAAAGTGTGCTCAATCATTAACTGATTTAGCTCAAGAGTCTGGGGAGTAGACTGAGAGCGTTTTCCTTTCTATAGAAATCGGTGTCATCCTGGCAAGATCTTCGGAAAACTGGTTTAAACGGGTCTAAGAAGAAAGAGGTTGCAATTTCGAGAGCTTGATTCTAAGGAGAACACAGTGCATTTTGAGTTAAAATAAGTCGATATTTAATAACCAGATTTATTTAAAAAAATATTACATTAATTCCAAATAAGTTCAGAAATTAATGATTTAATTTTAAAGCAAAGTTGTTTTTTGAAACTGTTTAAAAATGTAGGAAAGCATTATTGTGAAGAATGTCACTTTAAAATATAAATTAACTGCATTCGCTGTATAATTTAAAATTCCTTAAATTTAGCACAAGCCTCTGGTATCGCACATAAAAAATTAAAACCAAAAGCGTTTTCCTTTCTATGGAAAATAGGTGCCGCCATCCTTGTTGGATAAGTGGGAAAACTGGTTGAAACAGGAACGATTAGAAATTGCTTAGCTGCGACAGCATTTCCCTGAGCTAGATAGCAATTAGGCCACAGTCAAGATTCTAAATAGTTAATTTAATTAAATTTTCCTATAAATTAAATTTAAGAAAGTTGACCATCTCAATTTATAGGAAAATTTGAGAGAAAAATCAAACAGAAAACGAAATTGAGACACACATCGTTAACAAACATTTTCGAGAGACATGACTAATTTGATGAGTAAAGTTATGGTTATGCACTTTGAAAAATGTTGTGTAATTTCTTCTAGTTTTAAAGAAAAATGTTGAAAAATTTTCTGTGATTTCTTCCAGTTTTAAAGAAAAAAAATGTGAATTTTCATATGTGTTTTAAATAAACATAAAAAGACTATTTTCATGAAATAGATTAGGATAAACTTTTGATTTCAAAGAATAAAAATAAAGAAAAAACCTGAGCAAAAAAAGTGTGTTACAAATATTTAAAAATTATATTTAATCTTTGATTAAGTAACTTATTAATTAAAGACAATAAAACACTTAATCAAAGATTAAATATAATTTTTAAATATTTCTAATACATTTTTTGTATGCTCTAGAAGGTTGTTTCGATATTAACTGGAGGACGATCCTTTTGTATTAATTTTAAGGGAGATAATATTAAATTTTTTTGAGCGACTATTTTCTCAGCTTTGAAATTTTGTAAACAAATTATTTTACTTTGTGTTTAACACACATTAATCATTGATTTAGCTTAAAGCGTGTAGGATACTATTTACTATTAAATTTAATAGCAAAATACTTGTTTTTATTCATAAACAAATCACTTCGCGAAAACACTCCCAACTTAAATGTTAATTACACTTTTTTTTCCCTTTCTTTAAGCTAAATTTTATTTAAATTTCTTGAAAATTTATGCAAAACTGGTCATTTTATTTGCGGCTTTTATCGATTCACTTAACAACCATGGCCTATATATAGGTGTTCACTTTCTCCTGGCTACACTACATCCCACTCCGCGACTCTTCCGAAGACCTACAGCGATCCTTAGGTGCTGCAGGAGCAGCCCGCGACAGTTCCGGGCCAAGATGCTGGACAAAAGCCGAGTCATCGATGCGGGCGCGCGCGCTCTCTTGCAATTAAAGCAATTGATCCGGTCAATTGCCGAGGGGCGAGTGACGAGCTGCCACCGCGCTGCGACGCCGAAAAAAAAACCAAAGCACAAAACTTGACCTCACCTGTTTGTTCCACTTCCAGTCCGGTCCGCGGATCACCCGCGCCCCCACTCCCTCCATGGAGAAGCGCCTGGCGACGGCTGCCGCCGAGTTGGCTGCTCCAGCCCCGCCGCCCGCTGCTGCCGCCGCTGCTGTCGTGGAGGAGGTGTTTCCACTTGCAACTCCTCCTCCTCCTCCTCCTGCCGCAACGCCGCCGCTGGTGACGCCCCCGCCCCCCGTTGCACTGCTCACTACCACACCCACAGCCGTCGATTGCTGGGTGCCCGTGTTCGTGTTCGTGTTTGTGGGTGCTCCGTTGGCCGCCGCCGCGTTCGTAGAGTCCTTGCCCGACGTCAGAGTGGCCGCGCAAGACATTTTCCCCACTCCGGCACGGCGTTAAAACGATGGCAACAGACAATTTCTTGGGTTTTGATCGCGTTGAAAAATTGGGAGTTAAGGAATCTTTTTGCTTAGCGAGCCGACCAGTGTGACCGTCGCGCGGCCGATCGAAAAATACCGCGAAATCGGAAATACATCGATAACTGAAGATACCGTTGATTTTCGATATTTCGAAAAATATATCTAATTTAAATGCATGAAACAAATGTTTATTTACATTATTTTATTTATTTTAAAATTTACAAAGACGTTTAATATGCATTTTAAAGAATAATAAAGAAATACTTACATTAATAAGCTTTGTTTTTTTTAAATATTTATGTGTTTTTTGTACCTCTATAGATTTTACTCAATTCATTATTAAATAATTGAGTTGAAATTAAAAACAAACAAACAAAAAAACCAACGCCTAGGTAGAAGTCTTAAGATATTGCTCTGGATTGGGCAGAAATGCTTCGAGGAAAGCAATTCCCTTTGGCAAAAACTGAAGGTTTTCATTGAACAGATAAAATATATCTAATTTAAATGTATGAAAAAATGTTTATTTACATTATTTTATTTATTTTAAAATTTACAAAGACGTTTAATAAGCATTTTCAAGAATAATAAAGAAATACTTACTATTAATAAGCTTTGTTTTTTAAATATTTATGTGTTTTTTGTACCTCTATAGATTTTACTCAATTCATTATTAAATAATTGAGTTGAAATTAAAAAACAAACAAAAAACAAACCAACGCCTAGGTAGAAGTCTTAAGATATTGCTCTGGATTTGGCAGAAATGCCTCAAGGAAAGCAATTCCCTTTGGCAAAAACTGAAGGTTTTCATTGAACAAATACAGTTCCGGCTGCAGGACGTCCGTGAAACAAATCTCCTCGACATTTGCGATTTGCACGACGAAGTTGGTCCGTTCAAAGCGAACAAGAGGTTCGTCCTCGATGCACTTAACCAAGGTCTTTCGCACAATGATGCGATTCGATTGTCTGAAAAAAAGGGAAGTAAAAATCATAATACAGTTCTATAAATTTATAAATAATAATCTAAACTCACCTCAAAAGCCTGGCGTTCGTGGCCTTGAGTACTGTCATCAGTTTGTGAAACGTTCGCTTGATTCCCACAATCATGTGATCGATGCGTTGCAGGAACTTGAGGAAAGACTCCTCGTCACTGCCCCCGAGTGCATCGCTGAGATTGGGCGGCATCTTGAGGCTGAGCTGAAAGTGAAGGTAGTGCTCGAATGTTGTCCATCGCTCGGGGGGACAGCCAGCCACCGCCTGCTCCTCCGCAACGGAGCAAACGCGTATGGCCGACTCGTCCTGCTCGTCCAGCACCTTGTAGTTGACCACGATGCGAAATGTGGTCAGCAGGCGGTGGCAGAATATCAGTTGCCGGGATGCCTTCAGCTGGAAGTCAAAGATCCAGTTGGGCTGCTGGTCGGCTAGCAGGCGGTCCAGGCGATCGAAGAAGGATTCCTTCGACTTGGCAGGGGCTACGTCTCGGTTTCTCCGCAATTTTGGTCTATTGAGATGGTATTTCAGGGTTTAGTTTAGTTTTAAATTGTAATTATAAGTTATTACCTCTTGATCTTCAGCATTAGCTTTGCTTTGTCCCAATGGAAAAGCCTCTCCTCCACTTTCGTCTCGTCCAAGGACTCGTTCATTTCCGTTTCCTGACTCTTCACCTGCCAGTGCTTCTGCATCTCCTCGAAACTAATCTTCTGCCGCTGCCGGCACAGCCGCTGACGATCTTTGGTGAACTCGAAGAGACTTATTTGGGGCAGCACAAAGAAATCGGAGCTGCGCCTCGACTCGCTCAGGGAACGGTTGCAGTTCCCGCACTTTCTACAGGAGGCAGTGCTCCCGGCAACAACAACGAGAGGAGCTTTTTGGGCCTGGCAGAGCTCAGGCTCCGGTTCCTCTGGCTCC